>JAGSPU010000829.1:0-49396 GCA_019321725.1 Paulownia fortunei | reverse complement strand
TTTATCACTTCAACTCATCATTTTCTTCTTATTCTTTATTGGGATCTCTCCATGCTCCCCAAGAAGGGAGGAATGCATTACAAAGTGACATGGCAGAAACATAAGCAACAATTTTTCATCCATTTCGAGAATGCTGTGTTCTGGAACAGACACTCCTGGATAACGAAGGACCAGAGAATTGGTCCACACACATGAAAGACTAACAAGCTGCACAACATGTAATATAAGAAATATGACAATAAAAAACTGTTTTATAAAATCTCCAGGATAATGAAAAACCACGTAATTGATCCACACACATTAAGACCAACAAAGTGCAAAATATGTAATATGCAATGATATTCTAATTTCCAGAAAATATAGATTACTAAATTTCAGCTTCCGGAAAAGCTCTATTACCTGGATAAACATATGGTACCCCTCAGTTTGGGCTGGATCAGCAGGATTAGGCTGATCCAACAAATCTTGGATGCCAACCAAAATTTGCTTCACTGTAATGGCCGGCCGCCACCCCTAGAAATTTTAGAAAACGGAACAAAAATTACATGTTTTATTATAAGCATAAGATGAGTAGTAAGCCAATGATTTTTGGTCAGTACGCAAAAGGCAACAGGAGTGCACTTACACTATCTTCATTGAGGATTGAGAGGCAAACAGTTCCAGATGGGTACACATTAGGATGGAAAAAGCCTTGGGGGAATTTACACTTAGGCGGCTTGCTTGGGTAATCTTCACTAAAGTGCATCGTGAGTGGGTAATAACCACCCTCCCAATCAGTCTGCAAGACCATTGATGATCAAATATATGTGCGGACCAACATATAATAGTAATGGTGAAAAAGTACAGTAAACACCATAGCCATATTTTTAATTCTACGGATGTGTTTGAACCTAAGACATGTAAATTAAAGATGAGTGCTAGCTTTGCTTGCACACAATGCCACATGTCAATCAAAGGAGGTGCCACGTCGATGGTAATCAGACTGGGTTCAATTTTCAACAGAGAAAGAATGGGTCGCTTGCGGACAGAAAAGAAAAAGGAAGACAAGAAGAAATGAAGGTGGACAAATGTCCCCTTTCTTTTCTTCTATCAAAAATTCCAGACATGAAATCTGGAATGAGATTGTGAGGGCAGCTTGATTTGGGATTCCTGTATCTACCATTTTCTTTGTTATCTCTTTTCGATTTTTACTTTATATTCTTTTGTTGCTTTTGACCTTTTGTTTGGTTTACACTGATGATCACCTGGCGTGGACCAATGAAATTAGTTAGGTTTCAGCGCCAGGAAATTTTTTATGCCTCAGAAACTCTCAATTGGGCTTTGCTCCAATAAATATTCATACACTTTCACAGTATTTGCATTACTTTGTAATCAATTATAAACTTCAATCAATTAAATTACAGATTTATAAAATTATTTTTGATATGTTTACCCGCATCCTCACCCACACCCACCCGCTCCATGTGACTTAGATCAGAAATCTATAATCTCATCCTAAACAGTTGCTGCAGATATCTTTGTGGAAACCTCATCTGCTCAATTGAAAATTTATATTTTGAAAATCCAGGGTTTTGTTTGGTTTCATATCCAGAATTACATTTTCCTTCTCTACAAACAAAGACACGTTTGCCACTTACATATTTAGGAAATGCATTTTCATTCCTAGGCAATATCAATCATCCATTACAATATTCAAATAATCTTATACCCTACTATACCCCACTAACAACAATAAAACGACATTACCAAGATATCAACATATCTACAGCAAAAAAATGTTCCCGAAAATACATCACATCATTTCTTTCCAACAAAAAATCCTAACCCATTTTTATTTTCCACACATTCTCCAATCCCACTACCAAAATACATCTCTCAAAAAAAAATGTGGAAAACAACCGGAAGTAACACCAACCAAAGCCCAACAGATGTTGCTTTTTGAACAAAATAAATCCAAAGTTTTGTCTGCTACTGTCTCGCTTCTTTAATTCAAAAAGCGTAAACCGGGATCTAATGAATTTAATAACTAGACTTTCCTAGGTTAAAATTTGGGAAAGTCTAGGATCTCAACCATTAGATCCGTTGAAGCACATTGTTAAAATTAAATCAAATTATTTTTAATCTTTTCTGCATAATCACAATAAGAAAATTATATTATATTTCTATGCTCTCCCCAGTATATGTCAAAGAAAATATAGAGGTCACTTATTATGCTACTGCCCAAGTGTTGAAGGCTAAAATTAATCTAAAATTACCTATAGTAACACAAAACCGAGGCTAGGCAATATCATCATAATAGAAAGCAGGCATATTACTCAGTTCCAACAAATATCAAGATGTGCAAGTACAACAAGAGCAATCTCTAAAGATAGTGGTTCTTCTTCTTCTTTTTTTTAATGACTAGGGAAAGAATAAGGATGTCACGTGGCGCTGACTGTAATTTCTCCCTCCCTCTCCCCACTTTGACCTGTCAATCACTATGAATGTCATCTTAAACTTCATAGCGATAGAGAAACAACTTTAGCCAGTGAAAACTGTCACTTAGGAACATTGTTTTCTCCCAAAATGAAACTCGTGCTAGTTAGCAGATGGTTGAAAAACCTCAACTCCCATAAAGGTTAAGGCAATAAGTCTTGGAGGCAGCGACTCCAAAAAATGATGGTAAATGGAGTTCACCTCATAAAGAAAGATCGGACATCAAACCTTGGTTAGAAATGACACCAAGTTTTGCAAGGGTCAATAATCCCAGTTTAGTTGTTATGAACGTCCCACCATTAAGGGGAGCAAATTATAGGTTAGCTAAATATTTAGCAGCCAACAGAATGCACCACTACTTAAGCAAATATAGAAGCTAAGCAACGCATGACTGGTAATCCATAAACTATTTGAATCTTCAGAACATTATATTAATATAAGTGACATATTCCAGTTACTAACGGGAAACACTCTAAATTAGTTGTAGTATACCATTAAGTTAATAGATCAGAGCAAACCAACATCTGGCAATTTCAAGGCATGCATGATACATTTTCCACACTCCCATTTAAATTGGTTGGGGGGGTAATATTTTTCTAGTAGTATTCTACTAAATATCTAAAGCACAAGGAAAGCAGTGCTCTGATATTTACACATATATCAGGTTCAAACATTTTACACAGACTTATACTTTTTAAGCTATAATTCTAGACAAGCTCAACTCTTTTTAACGTTAACGCATTACAAATGCGGCCCACAATTAAAAACATCGTTCAGCTGATCAAAATAACACTGAAGAATAACTAATAAATTAAAATACTTACCCCGGTCTTACCAGGGATCGTGCACTGCCACACCATTAAATTCACTGTACCATCAGGAAGGGACTCTGGTTTAGCCACAAAACCCTAAAAAAAAAAAACCACCAAAAATGTCCACTCAAATCTACTTAAAATATACCCACAAAAAACAAGAAAATACAAATACGATTAAAACAAAACAAAAAGAATTTCCAAAGAAACGTGATCGAACATGGGGATGGTTCTTCCGCCAGGATTTGCGTTCTTCCGCGAGCCGTCCACGAGCAATTCCTCCAGACATTCTCCTCCAAGAATTCTCTCTCTAGCCACAATTTCTTTTTTCTGAGAAGAAAAAGAACAGAAAATACGAGCAGTCTTTGGAGGAGTTCGAGTACTCCGCTTGGCTTTTAATAAAAGCAGAGAGAGAGAATTGGGAGAAGACATTTTCTTCTTTCTTTTCTCCTCCTCCTTTTTATGGATGAATCCGCCGGGGAACAACCAAAAAAAAGTAAAAAAAAAAATGTACGGTCAAGATTAGATCTTGAAGGATGATGGTGGGCTCAAATGGGAATATAAGATGAAAAATAATATATATATGAAAGCGTTGAGTAATTTTTTATTGGGTTTTGAGAGAAAGTCAAAGCAAAAATTTCCTTTATTTCTGATTCCAGCGTGAAAACCACGCTATTAGGTGCCTCACGTGGAAAACTCGTGGGTTTGTTGCTGTTACTATTAGCAGAATAGAGGTGAAACTTAGGGATACTCAAATTCGTCCAAATTCTGAATACACTCGTTAAATTCATTAAATCTATTTTATTATTTAAAAATAAAAAATATATATATTTTATAAAAAAATATTATTAAAATTTTCTAAAAATATATTATTTAATTATAATATTATATAAATATATAAAGTATTTTAAAAAAAAAAATAGGTCGGGTTTAAAAGTAACAAAATCAAGATTTAACCCAAATGCATTGCATTTGGGCCGCGGATGTGTGATTTGTACTACCGCAGCTTGGGCCTCATTTACATCTTCATAACTTCGTCTCACGCTCACTTTTTTTGTTAAATGTGCTAATAAATATATTTCTATAAAATTAAAAAAAAATTATTTTTAAAATTTCATTCTCACTTAAAATAATAATTTGATATCATTAATTCTCAACCACTACTTTTAAATCTAAAATTATATAAAAAAATTATCACATGAAAGTTTTTCCTTAACACATTATATATATATATATATATATATATATAATATAGTATAAAATACATTCAAATTCTAATGACTCATCCAGGAAAACGCATTTCCACGTAGTTATATTAAAATTGCAGTACCCATGCCAAACTAACAATACACTTAATGGACCTATTGGAAGTGGATGTTTCTATTCATTTTATACTAAAAAAATTACATTCTCTTTCATTTTCCTAAAACAAAATTGTATTCACCATTTGAAACATTAAATAAAAACCTTCAAAATTAATTTCAAATGCTTAAAATTACTATAAATATTTTTTTTTAGAATATTGTTGTAGAGTTCGAGACTTGACCAAAAGAGTATATTGGCATTAAGAATTTAATCTGGGTTTTTTAAGAGACAACGTATGGTAATAATTTTTCATCCTCTATAAAAACTTATTGGGTGTCCCATTGATTTATTACTACTGTACTAACACTTTTTGTTTGTTTTACTTACATATTTTATTTAAAATCACTTGGGTACTAAAGAATTATCCCTAATTTCTCTGATTTTCTTTATTTAATTTGTGTATTTTGTCTTTGTCTACTTCTGTGCCTAGTTCCTTTTTATTTCTTTTTTTTTTTTTTTAATATTTCTTGATATTGTATCAGAATGCTCCATATTCAGCAGAAAAAAAATGTACCTGGTGAAGACTGGTGCAGTATTCCTGGCAGAAAATGTGCGGTGGAAAAATTGATTGATTTGATTAATTAAGAGGAAAATGGCTAGAAAGCCCAGTGAAAATAAATGCTGAAAGTACTTTTTATTTTTATTTATTACTATATTTAATTAATCCAACTTTAATTAATTCTGCACAGAAGCATTTGAATTAGCAGTAGATGGCTTACTTTAATATCTTAATATTAGGTTAGCAATAGTGACATTAATTTGAAAAATGATGGTGGTCCCATGGCTCCTCACTGTGCTGGTAAAACGTGTGTTGTGAATAGCTACAATTCTGTGGTGTATCTATTCTTTGGGTGCATTCATATGGTGTCAGACACCAAATGGGACATGACACTGAATTCATACGCTTACGCTTAATGCATGTGCATTACAAAGAGCATGGATTGTAATATATTGTCATCGGCTCTATTTGTGTAGTGCAACTTCCAATATAATCAGATAAGACTATTATTTGATTATTTTTGATAAAATATGAATGACGAGACATTTTCACACTCAATGCACATACTGTAATCCTTTGGCTCTGTTAGGTTTTCTTTAGGATGTGTAGTGCAACTTCCAATATAGTCGGGTGAGACTATTATTTGTGCACCTAAGATAAAACATGAGTCACTAGATCCGCATTTTGTGTCGGCTCCAACAACTATACAAAGGGTTCATTTGGAGTACAATAAGCACACACATGTTGCATCAAGTTCTCAATCCTAAGCCCTGCACCAGCGTTCAGGAAGTTCCACTCGTAAGCTCTGAAAGAATTTACAACCACATTTGTTTCATTAATGCTTGGGATGCATGCGATCCCGAGACATTAAATCAGTTAATATTCCTGTCTGAAGTTCATTTGACAGCACTAACATAGTAAAAATGCTATGTCACGAGTAAACATTATGCTCATCCCTTTTATCTATCATCCATAATGTCCTTTATATTTGTAATCATCTTCAAAACTTGCCACATTGTTGGCCTTTGCTCCGGCGATGTCAACCTACAGATACTAGCCGCCTCAACTAGCATTCTAAGCCGGGTGTCGTCCTCGCTGTCATCTTCCCTCATTGCTCGAACCCAATCAGGCATATCAGGAGGTGCAAGCAATGGATGCTGGGATGGTGGCTTGCCAGTCAAAAGCTCAAGTAAGAGGACACCAAAAGCATAGACATCGGACTTGGCAGTGGCCCTGTGGGCAGATTTTCGTATTTCAGGGGCTCTATAGGCAGCGAAATCAGGATCTTCATCCGATGAAGTGTCTGCAAGAATGGCCAGGCAGTAATCTGTGACGCAGGCCTCAAAATCGGACCCGAGCAGAACATTGGAAGGTTTCAGATTGCCATGAATGAGTTTTGATGCTTGATGAATGTAGGCAAGGCCCTGAGCTACATCTTCTGCAATTTTCAGACATGATGTCCAGTGAAGAGGTTTTGACCTGGTTGATCTTGAACCTAACAATAACAAGTTCAAGGATACATCAAAAAGAAATAGCGAAATAGATTTTTCTTTTTCTTTTTTTTTTCAAACAAACTACAGACACTTGTGCTCTACAGAAATTTTAAACTTCCAAAATACCTCAAAAGAAAAATTTATTCTCCAACTGCATGCATACTAGTGAAGAACATAGACACCAATCAAAATGGATCACTAGTTTATATCATTTAATATAAATATAGCAAATGGAGCATTTGAAACTCCATACAAGTTCGAGGTAAAAAATATATGTGCTAGAACAAAGGGTTCTTTTGCACTTCTCTTCCAGATATAGATTAATAAAAAGGCTCGTACCACGTAGAATTAGCTCATTCAAGTTTAACATGAGAGTAAAACGAGCCAAGTCTTAACATAATTTTTAAGCATGTAATGGCTTGAAAACCCATGAAAAACAGGATGCAGCGCCTCTGAGCAAATTAATGGTCCTGATTTGAGTTTAAAATGCCAAAAGCTGGTGTAAGCTCATTCAAACAACAAATAAACCAAGTTTCAAACTTTCTTTTTAAAACTTTTGGCTTCTGTATAAGAACTAGAGCAACCTAATTAAAACTCAACTCAAATAGACCCATCTATATTTTATCAACCAAGAGGACTTATAGGATGTTTCGTTCTATCTTTATTGGCAATGGCAAAGTTTCTGAATTCGTTACCTTCTTTCTTCTTTAAAATAAAACTACAACAAATTTTTTTTATCAGCATTTCCAGATTTGCCATACAAACCATTGAACTATGTTATCTGGACAATAGAAATCCATCACAAAGACCAAAAACAGCTACCCACCCATAGAGAACACACATGACAACAGATTAATAAGAGAAAATCTTCCCAATTGTTTTTGGCTGTGCTCTATCCAACCACTTTGTGTTTGAAGATTTAGACATGTATTCCTACTAGTCTCAAGGACTGATGCAATGCTTACTCCGCTCAAAGAATCAATAAGGTAGAGCACTTAACAAACCAAGAATGTTATATTGCAACTTCATTGGACCCCACAACAGCAAACCATACCATGAAATATTAGACTCACTCTCAGCACCACAATTGCCCGAAGTAACAAAGCCAATGGGATCCCATTTTCTATCTAAAGCCAAGAAAGTATCTGCAAAACGGATGGATCCACTAAGCTACAGCTATTCCATTCACAACTAGAAAAAGAGAAGTTGTGCCAGCCACCATTACCATCACATATCTCATCGAGAGGTCCACAGACCACACTCTGCCTGCCCGCCAGTTCCCTCCACCCCCCACCAACCCCACAAAAATAAAAAAGTATAAGAAAAAACAAACAAATAGAAAGAAACAAAAGCCACAATTTTGAATTGCGTTTTAAGATGTCAATCTTGAACAAACAAGTTTGTCTAAGTTAAATTTTGACAAATTTTCTGTTTGAACTCAAATAAAATTCTTACTCATACTTCTTCTGGGACTGATTAATTCATAAAAGTCGACCTAAACAGGATTTCTTTTAGCTTAAAAATTTGCATGTGTAGCTAACTGAGTTCAAACAGCTTCAATCAGTGAGCCACAGAGTTAGAAAGATTACCATGGATAAGATTGAAGAGACTGCCACTGGGCTGGTAATCAAAAATAATCAACCTTTCTTGTTGAGCCTGAAAATAAGCTCTGACAGGAACCAAATTGGGATGCCTCAGCACACCAACAGCCTCCATATGTTGCTCAAATGCCTCCCCACTGGTAATAGCAGTTTTACATGCATCCACTCTCTTCACAGTCACAATCAACTGACTAGCCATCACAGCTTTATAAGTAGTACCGATAGTGCCCCTCCCCAGTAGCTCAGCTGATGCCGTCATTAACTGCTCCAATGTGTACAGTTCTTCCTCCCCTGAACAGAATACTAAGCTCCCACTTTTTACCATTTTTCTCTGCTCAGAAGATTTCAGTTTCTTGGCTTCATGACTTTCAGCATTTGCATTTTGAGCTTGGAGTGAAAAGACAGTTGTTTCCCTTTGAGGTTTGGTGTTTGTAGTTTCATCAGCAAACTGAGTTTCTTCTTTTGCCTCAAGATGTTCTCTTTCTTCTCTTCTTTTTCTTAATAAAGCCACGAGACTCAAAATAGCTGCCGTTAGAATCATAGTCCCAATCACAAAGCCTAAAATCAAGCCCACATTTTTATGATGATTTTTTTGAGCCGGGGGAGAAATGACGCTTAATCCTTGCTGAGACTGCTCATTCTGCAGAAGCGGTGTCGGCGCTGAGGCCACGGTGGAGGGGCGGCCTCCAGAAGCCGAGTTAAAGAAAGGCGAATTGCGGCATGGTTTGTTAATAATCTCACCACATAGTTTAGGATTGTACAGAAATGAAAAAATCTTGAACTTTTTGAGAGTTGGGGTGACGGGTATTGGACCGGTGAGGTTATTATACGAAACATTGAACACTTCCAACGTTGTCTGATTCAACGGAGGAATAGAGCCATAAAACCAGTTCGAATCGAGGCGGAGATAACCCAACCGGTCTAACTCCGTTAGATTTCCCGGTAGCAGACCGCTGAAGTTATTGTGAGACAAATCAAGAATCAAGAGATGGTGGAGCGACAAAATGGAGAGCGGAAAAGTTCCAAAAAAATAGTTGTGGTCTAAGACCAGAGTTTTGAGGTTGATGAGAGGGGAGAAATCGGGGAGGGGACCAAAAAGAGAGTTGTTTTTTAGACTCAGCTCTCTTAATTGAACGAGGCGGCTGAGAGTGGCGTCGGGGACGGTGCCGCGGAGGCCGTAGCTTTGAACAATGTAGCGTACCACACGGCCTTGGGCGCATTTGACTCCTTGCCACTGGCAGTAGTCGAATCGCTCGTTCGTGGTATAGAGCAGTTTGTTGTCGAGGTCTGCCTCTGACTTAAAAGCCAGTAGAGAGACAGCGTCGGTCGGGAGGGAGGCCAGAGCATCGGCGCCGCCGCCACTGCACCTGGAGGTGGCAGGGAGTCTGAGAATGGAAAATAGGAAGAGAAGGTAGAAGGATTGCTGTAGCATGGTGGCACTAGTCAGTGGTCTTGAGAGGTTTAAAGGGGTGAGTTTGGATTCAAGAATGGCTGGTTTGGGCTGGTAGGCATTAGGATTTGGCAGGGAGGTGGAGCGGCGGCGGTGGGGAACTAGTAGTGTTGGGGGAATTGCTGTGCAGGTGGCTAAGACGGAGAGGAGCTAATGCTGAAAATGGTTGGGTTTGGAAATGAAAAGATGTGTAGTATTGTAGTTAAACTAGTACAGGTCCAGTCATTTTGATGGTGGTTTTCGTTTTTGCTCATCCTAATTGGCAATTTGAATATTCATTAAGGCTCTCCTTGTTTCCATGGTTACTGTAAAATTACTGCAGAGACAAGTAAAAAACAAAAAGTTGCCCTGGACCTCTTTTGTAAATCAAACACTGATCTGAGCTCCATTGGGTGGAGTAACAGCCCTACAAGTCAAGCTCCTTTTGTATAATTATTTAAGTCCAATATTTAGATAGATCCAATTTGATTATTTGATGGGCCCAAGTGCAATAATTTGTGGTATTGCATTTTATCACACAATGGTATAATTCTTATTTGAATAATTATAAATATTTTGCTTTCTTTCTTTTTAAGTATTGAAATTCATTTTGGATTATATATTCTCTTATGTTAATTTGAATGTCTCGATGATTATCGTCTAGTCAACCACGATACCCCATTATATTTGTGTAGCATATTGAAATATATCACTTAGTCAACTACTTAAAAAAAAGTTTTTCAATCTAACAATTATCATACCACATCTTATGCTCTTTATGTCCACCATTGGGAGGGGGGGGGGGGGGGTGTTTGAGCAAATTTCTCACCTCAAAATACAAAAAGTCTTTCTCTTGCATATCATAAACATTTAGTGCTGCTATCAATTTGCTTTATATTTGAACCCAACTTTAGTTCAGGAAAAACTTAAAAGATACAGCACCACTTTTTAGTGTATGGTTGTGTTATCTTCTGCAAAATGCATTCTTTTTGTTTATATATTTATTTGCATGCTCTGAGTTGTGGGAAGTTATCCTGCTTTACACTTTTGTCTGTTGGGAAATAAGAAAGTAGTAATAAAGCAATTTGGAAACAAAACTGAGATGAGCCAAGTTTAACACCTTTTTTGAGTTGCATGATTTTTTCCCTGTAAACTGCTTTTTCAAAAAACAAAACACCCTTTTGACAAAGATGTACTCCATTGAATTTGAGCTTTTATAAAGGAGACGTGCATTCTTTGGACTTTCTTCCACACTGACAAATAAAGACAAGTTCTTCTTAGTAATATACTATTGTCTATTGAAATATTTTTTTTATGTCAACAATAAAATCCTTTTATGTAGAATTTGTTCTTATTATATTGAAATATTTTTAAGTCAACAATAAAATCGTTTTCTGTATAATTTGTTATTAATAATAATATTACCTTCTACCCAAATAGTTTGAACATTTTTATTTCTGTAATAATATAAAGTCTTTCGTTTATCATGTGTGTAAGGATCTTTTAATCTCGCATTTTTTACTATGTTCATGCCAACATGGCCACAAAAAGATGCATTGATATAATTTTGTTTTTACATTTTTATTTGAAATTATTCTCATAGGTTTTGAGAGGTGTAGGGATCATGGGTTCAATCACAATCCCCTCTCCTCCTCTTCACACACACACACACACACAAAAAAAGAAGAAAAAGAAAAAACCACCCACCAACAACAACAGCAACAGCAGCAGCAACAACAAATAGAATTCGAATATCACTTGAGTTTACGAACAGTCCAAATTAATACCCATTTTACAATGGGCCTGTTTGCCTAAAGAATCCAGTTCTCTGGGCTGTCCAATGAGTCCGATTAGTTGCAACTGCAGACAGAAACATGATTTGGGTATCAGACCAACAGGCCAATAAACGTAATCCAGTTCATTATTGTGTATAATGGCCCAATGGAATTTATACAATTACTTATTATTTTCTATGTGAGAAATTAACAAGAAAAAAAACTAAATTTCAAAGGATTCAAATCTTTCATTTTTTGTTCCGGATCGGCTCCCCAATTCTTGTTCACCACGAATGATCGTGTTGGGTCAATTGTGACCTTCTTAGTATAAGTAGATTAATTTTATTGTTTTTTTAGAGGATTTATTAATATTTGTATTGTGTATAGTGACCCAATGGGATTTTAATCATATACTTGTCTATAATTTGAATGCGTGCATTTACTTTCTTCCCAATTGTACATGGAACATCATTTATTTGGTTTGTGTCCTAAGTTGAACACAATTTTAACACAACAATGAATATTTTGAAGAAGTAATTGTTAAGGTAAGCAAACTTACTACATAGTGACTCATGAGAGGTGTTTATTGAGGCGGTACAACCGCTTATTATACTAGTTTTATTAGAGAATGACAATTACAGACGAAATTAGAAATTTTATAGATAGTAAAATTGAATTTTTTTTCTAAGAATAATAAGTAATAGATATTTCAATCATAAAAAAAATATTTTTAATATTTTTTAAAGAACAATAATTTAATATTTAATAATTTATAATTTATATTTATATAAATTTCAAAGGTGGAGGGAACAAGTGTTTGTCGTACCAGCCCTTCTCCCTTCGTCCCTACTACCTTCATGGACATGACAATGGAACAAATTTGGGTCAACATTGCTCCACTTTTTGGAGCTGTTAGTTGGATTCTAACTCCAATTTTTATTTTGAATGAACTCAATTCGGCTTATGTTGCCCTAAAACGGAATTATGTAGAACTAGTCCACCCCTTTTTGTCATTACAAGCAATTTAAGAAAACACATGGCTGAACATAAAAGAAATCAAAATTAAATCTTTTTTTACAAATCAACATACAATTTTTCATGATTTTGCATATGGGCTAACTTCCACTAAGAGCAATTCTTCTCTAAATCAGTACAAAACAGAATCATGAGTTGCTTATGGATTACTTCTGTCAACAACGATTCCTTCTCTAAGACTATAAAATTTAATCAAAGATTATTATTATTACATTAGATATCTACTTTCCTTCTCTTTTCTCTCATTCATACGAGTCATGCTATGATAATTATTTGGGTACTGTGTAAGTGGAATTATAAATTGTTCTATTACATTTTATAATATCATTATATAGCATAAAATTTTCCTTTCACATGTTTATCGATGTAAATTGTGAAACATTGTACTATACTTGCAATTTCATATGATTTTATGTTGATTTTATACAAGATACTTTGATTTCGAGAAGCCCAACATTTTTCCAGCAAGTGATAAGGATACCAATTCAATATGTATGTCAACTCATAGTCCTTAACACATAATTATTAAATCAAAATCCCAACAAATCTCAGTCTTTTTAAACTAATCCTCAGCTAACTTTGATTTCTTGCACCGATCCTTTATTTAATTCATTCCCCCAAATGACAAAAAAAATGAAGCAGTTGATTTGTCTCCTTCAACCTATCCAAGAAACTGTGTTTAAGTGTGTGTATATACACACATATATATGTATATGTATGTATATATATATATATGTATGTATATATAGGCTATTGTAATTGGTATAAAATAAGAGGTTGCTTAGAGAAATGAAGATGGAATGAAGAAGGAAAAGCGACATTTGGCTTGTAATTAGTTACTGAGTCGCTGCAATCTTATCAATCACTCCTCTGCCTCCCACCCTGTCCCGTCCAACCACCCCTTTCTCCACCCCAAACCACCCACCCCACCTCAACTATTGTATGTAAGAAGTTCTCATGGCCAATAAAATGTGCACTAAAAGGTCTACATCATTCCAAGAAAACGAAATAAATAAGCCTAACTATTGAATTTTCACAATCATATATTGGTGGGAACCTGACGTCGTCTTCATGTTAGCCGGATATTAGCCCCCTAAGCATCTTTAAAAATCACGCCTTCTCCATCGGAATTCTCAGAATTCCAAGAATCAAAGATGAAGAACAATCTGAGCAACGGCACAAAGCTTATACTCCTCCACCCGTACATCCAGAAGCAAGGAAGCTCCAACCGCCTATGGCTTCTCGCTTTCGTCTCCTTCCTCACTCTAGCCTTCCTCGTCACACTCATCTACACCCGGGAATCCATCTCCGCCACTTCCACCGTCGCCGCCGCGGTGGCCGCCACCAGCCCCCCGCTGTCTAGTGCCGTGGCCAGGGCCCTCGTTCACTACGCGTCCAACTCCAACAACACCGACCGCATGTCGTACACCGACATCAAGAAGATTTCCGACGCTCTCCGGCAATGCTCGCAGCCCTGCAACTTCCTCGTCTTCGGCCTCACCCACGAAACCCTCCTCTGGAAAGCCCTCAACCACAACGGCAGAACCGTATTCATCGACGAGAACCGCTACTACGCGGCGTACATTGAGGAGAAGTACCCGGAAATCGAAGCCTACGACGTGCAGTACGCCACGAAACTGAGCGAGATGCCGGAGCTGATAGCGGCGGTGAAGGAGCAGGTGCGGAACGAGTGCCGCCCCGTGCAGAATCTCTTGTTCTCGGAGTGTAAACTGGGTCTGAATGATCTGCCGAACCAGTTGTACGAGGTGGACTGGGATGTGATACTGGTGGATGGGCCGAGAGGGTATTGGCCTGAGGCGCCGGGGAGGATGGCGGCCATCTTCACGGCGGGGGTGCTTGCGAGGAGCAAGAAGGGAGGCAACCCAAAGACGCATGTTTTCGTGCATGATTTCAACATGAAGGTGGATAGAATAACGAGCGATGAGTTCTTGTGCAGGGAAAATCTGGTGAAGTCGAAAGATATGATGGGCCATTTTGTTCTGGAGAGAATGGATAGTAACACCTCTCAGTTCTGCCGGAGCAGCCATTCGCCGCCGTCGTCGTCATCTTGATTGGTTGGTTATACATGATTTGTTTCTTCCTTTAATAATCATTAGACCCAAGAGATGAAACTTGATAATTTAATTAATTGTCGCCTAAAAATATTTCTCTTTTCTTTTTTTTTTGGCACCTGTATTTTGAAATTTTATTGGATGAAAAGCAATTGTTTGTCCTTCAATCAAAACATCAGTCAATGGTGATTCTTGTAGTAGCTCTCTACACTGATATGGCATAAATGGCGCAAAGTATTCTTAATCGTGTTTTCTTGTGTTAATTTTACGTTACATGGTTAAATGCATATTTACACCCATAAATTTAATCAGAACACTTTTAATTTAAATATAATTATGAATATAAATTGTGATACTAAAAGTGTAACTAGCATTAAAAGTTGGATAATTTTAGATTGATTTTACCCAATGGATTTACCCAAATCATATAACTAATTCACACAAACATACATAGAAAACAAAACGTATTGACATTTTTAAGAGTTGAAGAGAAAATATTTTCCCAAAATATGTATTTGTTTGTTTTAGGTCTTCAATAAATTAAACTAGTTCACACACACATATATAGAAAACAAACACGTATTCACATTTTTAATTGAAGAGGAAGATAGGCAATCTTTTTTCAAAAAAAAAAAAAAAATCCAAAAACTGCAGAATTTAACTTTATGACATAAACCAAGCTTATCTTCTGACTTCGAAATATTTATCAAATATATATATTAAAAAAAAGGAAGAAAAAATGCCAAACTTTACCCTAACTGCAAAAATTAATGTTTAGAATCGAAGATGAGATTCATGATATAGATATACCATCTATGACTGAAAATACTACAAGCCACTTGGACCAGGTTAAACCAGTACGACAGAGAGTTCCAAGACCCATAAATCTGAGTCTTGCTATACAGCCGACACTATAAAGAGCGAAGTAATAAAAATACTATCACATAGAATTTCCGATTTGGTTACCACTTCATACACAACAAATGGTACTTGGCTATTTATCAGGAATACAATTCATAGGCCCACAGTAAAAAAATTCCTCATCATGAGCTAAAAATTCTGGGATTTCAGTAAATATGTCATGGCTTGAAGCATCTCGCCATTTGATTAATTCATGGGGAGAAAATAAATGAGGTGTAGAACGACGTCTATCCCCTTATGTCTCATAAGGGCACTAGTTTGAGCACAAACAAAATAGCTACCTGAATCTTGAGGTAGCTTGCAGCACAATGAATGACATGCCACAATCAATTAGTTGAAATATCCTCCTGCTTTTTACAATCAGCAAGCATACCTTGCAACTTGGACAGTCCCATCCGGAGCACAACTTCATGCTAAAGTTCCATTTGCAGATAATTCGTAGTGATTACTGTCCTTCACACAAAGTGGAATTCTTACACCTAGTGCTCTAAGTCGATCAACCATCTCATAAAGAAATTCAAATGTAAGCTTGGATTGTGCATTAAGATCATCTCTTACATTCGGATGAATTCGGAACCACTCTCCCAATAACTTGTGCACATGAGAACGGATCATTCTCCATGGCACTGGATACTTCTCACAGAACTTTAAATATTCCACCAGCAACTCAGCCTGATCTAGTTTCCCATCTTTACAGATTTCTTCATGACCCAACATCCATTCAGCAGTACGATATCCAGCAAAGAGAGCAGGATTCTCAAGAAGAGACTCAGCTGAAAGAACCCCTTCAGTATCAGTCTCTTCCAAACATTGCCAGGCATCTTCTATGTGCCGTATATTACCATTAGCGAGGACAGGAATTCTCACCGCGTCTCTAACTGCCTTGATTACTTTCCAGTTAGCTCGAAATTTCTTCCCGTCTTTTTCATCTCTTGTTCTTCCATGCACGGCTAAAAGAGCACAGCCAGCCTCCTCCAACATTTTAGCATAGTTAATTGTAGCTTGCAAATCTGGGAAGATCCGAACTTTGCACGAGACAGGAACATTAAGGTTTTTAGCCAATTTTTCTACAAGAGACTTGACAAGAGGAAGATTATCCATGAGGAAAGCTCCGTAATACCCTCGTCTCGCAATACGCTGGGGACACCTACACAAGAAGTACACATAGAACAAACCAAGATTACTTTTGTTTCAGATACAAATGCCAGGGAACACTTCAAATGCGCGCAGTAAAACTAGAATCATACAAGACAATCAATAAATGCTTTCTGACATGATGTTAACGATTAGCAAAACAAGGATTTTTTAACTGTTTGTTGCAGAATAAGAAATTAATTAGTCAATTAGTGTGATTGTAGGGTTTTTTTAATATTATACGCAACAACGCACACCAAGAGTGTCTTTGTTCCAAAACCATAACCTCTGGATGTGCGTTTTTGGAATAACGCAGAGGCTGCGTTTTTGGAACAAAGACACACT
Organism: Paulownia fortunei; assembly: GCA_019321725.1. NCBI lineage: Eukaryota > Viridiplantae > Streptophyta > Magnoliopsida > Lamiales > Paulowniaceae > Paulownia > Paulownia fortunei. Next base: position 32,440 of record JAGSPU010000829.1, on the reverse strand, counting down.
CCTGGGGTGCGTTTTTGCGTATATTATTAAAAACTCCTACAATCACACTAATTGACTAATTAATTTCTTATTCTGCAACAAACTGCTAAAAAAATCGCAAAACAAACAACTCATGTCCAAAGAATCCTTTATTTTCCTCTTCTAAGTATGACTTGGATTGTTTTTAAGGTGGAGGTTAAGACTTGTAGATTCTACCTTTTCCCTCAATTGAGGGAAGTGGGGTCCAGCCTGATAGAGCACAAAAATAACCCTCAAAAAGCTCACCGACAACACCATGGACATCAAAACAAAGCTACTATAGGCACATTGTGTCCAGTACCAAGACCAAACTGCTATGATGCAGCCAAGTAAGAACAAACATCAGAACATCCAGAAACACCAAAAATACCATCACCTCCAGAAAACAACATCAATTTGCAGCAGTGAGATTTGAAGACCTAAGCTCCAAAAAACCATGGTTGAGAACAAAGAAGGGGTTTTGCTGGTTACAAAGATGATGGTGACATAAATGATGGTGGTGTAGGATGAGAAATAAGAAGGTGCAGATATCTTTGAGAAGGTGCGGAGGCAAAGGTGATGATAAAAATATGGACATGGAAATAAAGGTTATGATGGTTGAGAATGTGGAGACGGCAATTGGGCTGGTAAAATGGTGACACCCTGACAGGCTTGTGTTGGACATTCTGCATAATTTTAGGATTAAACAAGGAAGAATAAAAGCATCTTTTACTTTAGTTTTACAGTAACAACTTGCAAAAGTTTTCACTCACATACATTTGATGAAAAGAAATCAAACAAGTTGCCATTTTGGGCAAGTTGTCACCAGACAAAGGATGGAGCACTTCAATAGCAATCGAAGAGCAAGGGGAATATAGGAACTACCCATTTATTTCACCGAGTTTGTCCACGATTACCATTATTCCATAGGCCAACCAAAAGTAAACTTGCCAAACTGAAGAACATTAACATCAGTATTTTATGTCACACTAATAAGCTGATATATAATGGTAAAAGCAAGAAGCATAAATAAGCAAGCGCAGTTTACACAATACAATCAAATTTGGTCTAGCTGTTTGTTACAGAAAGTTTGTGGGTCTAAATGAGAAGGAAAACTTCAGATTCGAAGATCTGAATATTATGCAACGGGAAGAAATTTTGTCGGTCGAGGTTGCAGAAAAGCAGGCTGCTCCAAAGCAGAGGAATCTGAAGTATGCCAAAAAAATAGAACAATTTCAAGAGTATCTATGGAATCTGAAGGCTTATCATTCCAGATTAAGGATTAAGAGTGTAATAGTGTGTTTGGATCCATACAATTGAGCCGACAGAACTGGTATTGAAAAAAAAATAGAGTCAAATTTCAAAGAAGGTGCGTCTAGTTCTAATTCTTAGGTTGCAAATCCTTGATACGAAACACCATGTAAGGAGGACACCACTAATAACTTGAAGCTAGAGTCAGCTCAATTCCCTATTACCAAGGTCTCAAAACAAAACTTGCATATAACAAAATCCTAAATGAAGACTCCAGTACTACAATAACAACAAAATGACCTCATCTATTAAACCATTGAATTCGAAAATATCACTGGTAGAGGATCTTAGTAAACAAAAAGGTTTCAGTTATCTAATAATATGAATATCAGGTGGCTTTTGACTTTCAGGATTGGGTGAAATTTCTTATCTTAACAAACTACTTCTCGATCAATGCGAGGAACATTGTGTTGGATATCAAAGCAATAAGCATATACAATCATCCAAAAATTACCCGAAGTTAATGTCAACGTAGTCGCAGTAAGGCTCGACTCTCCGTGCTGCCTCCAGCAAAACATCTGGATCATTTGCACAGAATTGCACAAACAGCGGCCTGTCTTCCTGTTCATTTCCCCCAAAATTCAGTTAAACAAACGCGACCAATCAAATATTCAAATAAAAAATCTAAAAAGCATGCCAAGATGAACACACACCTTACAGGTGGTGAATTCTTGGGAACGATATTTTTCGTTTTCGGTGAAAATTCTGGAATGGAGCATAGGTGTGTAAGCGGCTTGGGCGCCGTACTTACGGCACAGCAACCGGAAAGGAAGCTCGGAGTTGTCGACCATGGGGGCGACGATGAATTTGGGCCGTCCCAGCTTGTTCCAGTGGGCCCAGGCCCTCTCGATGCGGACCTCCCCGGTCAGGTACCCGTTTGGACGGCCCAAAGGGGTGGCTTCTGGCTCGGAGGGCGAAGTGGTGATTTCAGACGAGCAAAGAAAGTCATCGTTGTTATTGTCGCCGGCAGTGGGCAGAGTCTGTGAAGAGAGGGGTTGGGTTTGGGTAGCCATGAATGGGTTAAAACGGAAAAGCGATGGTTCCAGGTTCGGTTTAAGATGTGCGTTCAGGTGGAGCTTGGTGAAAAGAGAAGCAGAGAGAAGTGGTTTGAATCTCATGGGAAAAAGAAGGTGGTGGCGACGGCGGAGAATCGACCCATCGCCGATTAGGTTTTTGGAGTGTCTGAACAGGGTGCCGCTGCTTTTATTGTGGGCCTGCAGCAGGAAACTTAAGAGACATCTTTTTACTTTTTACTTTTTAAAATTTATTTGTTTTACTCCTTTTTACCGTAAGATAATTTGTTTTTATTTTCAAATTTATAAGTATTTTATGTTTTTTCACATGCATATTTAATTTATTTTCAAATTTATTGATATTTTATACTTTTTTATGTTAAAAAATATTATAAAATAAATAATTTTTTTCAAAATTTTTAAAATTTATATAAAAATATAATTAATTTAAATATATTTTTATTTTTATATAAAAATATTATTAACTCTATAAATATTGAAAATATGAAAATAAAAATAAAACCAAAGGGCACTTAAAAGTTAGTACATAGCAGGGGTTTTGGGTTGGATGAAGGCCCGGCCCGTATATTTCAGGCGCAAGTCTTTATTACGTAAAAAATACCTTAAATGCATGTAATGGTGTGTGAGGTGAGGGCAATTTTGACTAGTTTTGGCTATTCAAAAAGTTCAGGTAAATCATTGTCGTATCCAAAGGAAAAAACGTAAGCACGACGTACGATTCTGGAAAAAAATAAAAGGCGAAGAACGATGTGTAGAAGTTAATAGCGCGGCATCATTTTTACTCGTAGGATTTTAGTAGCACAAATTATTACTTAAACCACCAAACGAATAACTGAAACAGCAGCAAAAATTAGTTAGGTTAATCAAATAATTAATTATTGTACAAAACTCAAAGTTGGGGAAAGAAAGCAATTCATTTTTTCACTTTAGTTAAAATTCTTATTATATTCATATATTACATATAAAAAGTATTTTTATTTTTATATATATTATGAACAGTCGAATAATACAACATACTTTGAAATTAAAATATTTAGTATATATATTATATTTATCCATATAATACTTGATAAATAATATTATATTTTAAAAAATAATTATAATATTTAATATCATTTTAAAATTATTTAAAACTTATTTATAAGTATTAATGAAATATCATATAAATAAAAAATAAGTTGTGAATATACTAAGTGTTATTTAATAGTTATTTAAGTTATGTTAGAATTATAAATTAAATAATATAAAATAATTATAAAATAATTTTTGTATAATTTAAAAATAAGTATAAACACAATTCATACAAAATTAATGTAAGAATAAGCTGTATTTTATTCTCGAATAATTATTTTATATTTATATTTTATTCATTCGTATACGAATCAATATATTAATCATTTTAATATTTTTTATCGATTTTTTCATTATAAAATTTTATAAAAAATTATAATATACTCGTATAAATGTCAAAAAATTTCTCATTTCATATTTAACTAAGTAGGTGTATGTGTACGCTACACTAATATAGTTAATTGATTCCATCTTAAATTAATATTAATAATTTAATCCCGCTATCTATATTATATGTTATGTGAACGATCCATATATGTTATATTATGAGCGATATTTTAAATTCACAGATTTCACCTGTTGCAAGATTAATCAGTTCATAGATGTTATATTATGTATGTTATATATAAAAAAAAATAAAAATAAAAGGATTTATTAGAAGAGGTTTGAACTAATTATAAAAGTTAGTTATTGAAGTTTTGAAAGTATAAATATCTCATGAAATTTGTCTTCGTTTTCACAAATTGTCACTAAAGTCGCTTGTTGTAATGAAAAATAATGATGTCAAAACATATAGAGATTTCCTTTTTGTCCTATTATGAATTATATTGAAACAAAATTTCTCTTTGAGCTAACTAAAATATTTCTAATATCTTGGGAATGCAATAGTAATAATTCATGTATTTATTATGGTTGTATATTTTAGCTTCTTTTTTTTCACATTTTTATGATTTTTTTATTTTTTTGTCATATTTTATTGTTCAAATATTTCAAAGATCCCGTAGCAATTAAAATATCTATTTTTAAATTATTTTTATATATTTCATGATTTTTTTAAGTTAATTATTTTTTTTGTTTTAATTGACTTATTTTATGGTTCAATTTTTCAAATATACCACAACCATAAAAACATTACATAAAACAGCTTAAAATAAAGACAACTTGAGAATATTCGTATAATAAACTAATAATTTGACATTTTTTAATTTTGTTAAATCTAGGGCAAAATAATAAATTCATTTAAATATAGAGCGGGTTATTGTAATTATGAAAAAATAAGGAAAGAAGTAGATACGTTAATTATTTTAGAGGAGATATCAGTATAATTAATTATATTTTCGTCATATAATAAAAGAATAATTAGACCCCGTTAACTTTTAATAATGGGATGAAAAATGATAGATTAAGTTTATGATTAATATAAGTATAGTGATTGTTTTATATATATAATGCTTACTTTTGAATTTTCTTTTTTCTATTTTACATTTGATTTAATATACATTTGACCAGAGTATCCTTTATCACTATTGTCTATTTTTCTTTTAATTTTTTCCTAATTTATTTTTTAATCATTTCTCTTTTACTTTTTTTTTTTTTTATTAACTATCTTGTTTCTTTCAGCAATCCACCCAACCAAACCACCAACCCACAGCCTCATCGCCACCACCGCACACGCCTACAAGAAACACAGCCTGATTCAAGTAATGAAGATTTCTATCCAAAGCCAACGGAGGAGAAAACGATGGGCTTCCGCTTCAAGAACTATAGTTTCTCTCTTGGTTTCCTCTTGATTCTTTCAGAAGTTTGTTCATTATCGTTTGCCGAGAAGATCAGCATTGGCGGTTCACGGTGGTCTCCGGCCAGGAAATTGCAGTTTTACTGATTTCTTTTTTTTTTTTTTAATATTTTTTCTTCTTGTCCCGGACGGAGAGAATAGTGTTAGATGAGGGTGGGTTGTGAAACTGGTGAAATAGGGAAGCAGATTTGATGGGGTATTTATGTTATTTCAAAGACAATTCCAAGGACTGTTATGACTTTTTGGTCTTATATATATTTGTACGTAAATATGCTGTGAAATATATTTTTTATATACCATCAAATCTAATATTTATTAAAAATTATTTCTTGTTTTTTATTTTTATATATATATAGCTATATCCGACTTAATTCTTAAAAATATAATCTTCAAGATTGTAAAATAGAATAAAAGAAGATTGAATTTCAAAATTAACATTTCAAGTAATTTTAAATTTGTGTTTTTGAAATAACTAGTGGATTATGAAGACCTTTTATTTCAATTTCCTCAAAAGGATAACAAAATAAGTGTTGAGACTTGACAATATTTCTTTTGTCAAAATTATAATCAATATACCTTAATGACATTATTCTTTAATTTGTGTAGCCAAATACACTCGTGGTACAGTATAATTTCATCAACTAAGAGATGTATAATAATTAAGACCTCTATGTAACAAAAAATAAAATAAAATAAAAAATGTAGGCAACTAGAAGATGTAGGAAACAAATCCAAGTACTGTAGACCCAGTAATATATGCTAAAAGTGAAAATTTTACGGTTTTGTGCTATTACAAATCTTCTTTCCCCTTATTTGGGATGAATATTTCCTTGACAATGATAAGTAACAAATTGAGGGTTTGGGAATTATTTGTTAGTTTTCAAAATTGGTAATTCGAGTATTGTTTAAGATAAAATAAAAAAAAATTGATAAAATCTTGTGTGCTTAACAAAATTCATCATTACAAATTTATAATTAATTCGAGAATACATCGATGAAAAAGTCTAATTATTTTATAGTGATAATGCATTTATATGTAAAAATTGGCAATATAAATTATATTATATTGTAAACATATATATACGTATTGAAAAAATAAAAATATAATTTAGTATAATAATGAGATTATATTATAATGCATATATGTGCAAAAAAAAAAAGATTATACTTAATGTCTTACCCAAAAAAAAGATTATACTTAATCCATTTATTTTAAAATGCACAGTATTAGTTGCAATACAAAATATTGACTAAGTGATTGTGAATAATTGTTGGATATACTATCAATTCCGTTGCTCGAAACATTGAATTTTAACATAATTATATAAACAATATATTATTCTTTGTCAATTCAATTATTTACCTTATTTTCTCATATTATGACCTCCACGTTATAGTAAAAATACTATTATTTATTGTATTTTTAATCAATAACATAAAAATAATATATAATTTTTTATTTGTCTTTTGAATGAAAAAAATGGAGAAATGCATGAATGCGGCCACGGACTTTTTCAATGAAAATTTAATTTATTATATCATTGGAGGGACAAAATGATACAACTAATACAAATTTAAAAGATTTTTTTAAAATTAATTAAATAAAGTAAAAAAATAAAATGATGAATTTAGAGAGGTGTAATGCCATTTATCCTGTAAACTAATTATCAAGGCTTAAGTTTGATTTATCTTGAGTATTTTAGGAGCAAGTGTCCAAGTTCCCTCATAATTCGCATGAACTTTTTCCTCTTCTATTTTTGAAATCTGACGCCTCAACTCATTGATCATTGACCATTAACCTAATAACAACATAGGTCATCATGATTTCCCACTTAGTTAAACATCATTAACAACTCATCTTGACTATTTTAGGAGAAAGTAAAATAATTACGCCATTAGTCCTAAACTCCCTTTACAAAATCCCCAAATTACCCTTCATCAAGATTTGACACGTGTATTTCAGACTCTCAGTAATCAGTTGACCCTAGATCTTCTCTCCAATCTTCCTTCCATGTTCGTAATTTCACTTATTGTGCATTTTCTTACCCTTTTAAATCCAATAATTTCTATTTGGAGCCCCGATTTCTTTGAGATTTTATCATCTACTATGGAAAAGATGAAAGAAGCTGATGAAATGGAAATGGAAGCCGACAGTGAGCTAACTTGAATCGTGAACTCAAAGGAATCTTCTCAATTAAACGCGCCCCCCCCCCACTTCAACCAATCTCCTCCCATTTCTTCAAACCCACTCCGTTTTCATCATTTTCTCTCTCTGAATTGCATTTGGTAATCAGTAGCAGTTGTTGGGTTGCTGAAGGAGGAGGAAGAGAAAAACCCAAAATGAAGCAGCTGACGGCGTTGCAACAGCAAGGCCGCCGGAGCAACAGCTTCCGAAACGCGTCGTCGCCACTGGATGCTGCAGTCGACGGCTCTATAAAATCACCGGCGACGATTTTTTGGTTAGTCCTTCACGGACTTTGCTGCTTAATTAGCTTAGTCCTCGGCTTCCGATTTTCGCGTCTCGTGTTCTTCCTCCTCTTCTCCACTTCTTCCTCCCCTTCCACCACCACTATATACACCGCTCTTCAAACAACATTGCCGTCCTCCGCCGCCACGTCGCCGCCGGAAAGGAATATTTCCGCTGGTGTTCGTGCGAGTAGAGTGGTGGTGGGGAGGCACGGGATACTGATAAGGCCGTGGCCGCATCCGGATCCGTCGGAGGTGATGAAGGCGCATAAGATAATTAAGAGGGTTCAGTCAGAGCAGAGGTCTCAATACGGGGTTAAGAGCCCTAGAACTGTGATAGTGATCACGCCAACTTATGTACGAACTTTTCAGACGCCGCATCTCACCGGTGTGATGCATTCTTTGATGAATGTGCCCTATGATCTCATTTGGATTGTTGTCGAAGCTGGCGGCGCCACCAATGAAACCGCCTCACTGATTTCCAAATCAGGATTGAAAACTATCCACATTGGATTCGAAGGGAAAATGCCTGTTTTGTGGGAGGGTCGGCATAAGTTAGAATCGAAGATGAGGCTCCATGCTCTAAGGTATCTTGACGTTGATCCCAACTATATATCTTTAATTTTGTTTGAATTTTGCATTGGCTTACATGAAAGTGCTTACTATAGGGGTTGGCAAAATGGAAATTTTATGTTTTGAGGTGTTTGAAATGCGCAGAGTAGTTCGAGAGAAGAGGTTAGATGGGATTGTGATGTTCGCGGACGATAGTAACATGCATACTTTGGAGTTGTTTGATGAGATCCAGAAAGTGAAATGGGTAGGTGCAGTTTCAGTTGGGATTCTTGCGAATTGGGGAGGTTCTGAAGAAGGAGAATTACCGATTATTCAGAGAGATGATAATGAAAAACATGAAAAAAATTCACAAGTGCCAGTTCAAGGTCCAGCTTGTAATTCTTCAAACCATTTGGTGGGGTGGCACACCTTCAATTCACTGCCATTTGTGGAGAGGAGTGCGAGGTATATTGGTGACAGGGCAGTTGTGCTGCCAAAGAAGCTGGAGTGGGCTGGGTTTGTATTGAATTCAAGGTTGGTGTGGGAAGACACAAACAAGCTGGGTTGGGTTAAGGAGTTGGGAGAGGTTGGTAGGGATGGAGAGGATATTGAAAGTCCAATGTCCTTGTTAAAGGATGCTTCAGCAGTAGAGCCTCTTGGTAGCTGTGGGTGCAAAGTTATGCTATGGTGGCTGCGTGTTGAGGCACGGGCAGACAGTAAATTCCCCGCCAGGTTAGACTTCTACTATTTTCATTCAGAATCTGCAGTGTTGTGGTTTCTTATAAATCTAATTTTTCGAAACGTATTTTTATATGTCTATCTAATGTTCCTTTTATTGTTCATTCTCTTAAAGGTTGAACTTTGCAATCATATTTGATAGAATATATAATGTTGTTTAATATCGGGAATTTCTTCATCTGAATATTTAAGTGGAGGGATGAGCTACACTGAACCAGAGGAGTTTCTGCAATACTTTTTCCATCTGCATGTGATGCGTTGAGGCTTGAAGTTGTTAAGCTGATCAAGTGTCTCTTTGATTACGAATTGCCTCTGTTGAATGACCAAATTGGGTTGGGGTTGGGGCGGTGGTGGCGCGCTGGTGCCTGAAGTCTAGGAATTAAGATACCAGATGACACTACACATAGTGTTGAAAGTTATGTAGGTATACCAGTTGGACCTTTCAATAGAGCTCATTGCAAGGACCTAGTCAGCTTTCAGCATGCTTGTGATATGCTTTAGGGTGATAAAATTACTCAATTTGTGCACACATCAATATTAGAATAAACCTACCAGAAACTAGAAACTCATGTTGATTGGATTCAGGCACGGGTATTGGGCAGAGATATTTATCTAAGGGAGTTGTGAGATGATGGCAAACCGCAAACATAGATCCGATATAGTCACTTTGAGCCATATTCATGGAATGTTTTCATAACAGTAGAAAACCAGTATTCAAATGCTAATTCATGTTATATACATTGTAAAATAGCTAGGATTTTCAAGACAGAAGGTACCTTCAACTGAAAAAGTTATTACTCCATGTTCTTACATAGTTTGTAAGGTCTATATGTAGATTGGTATTTGATACATATATCTGGTATAAGGAAGTCATATTTGATTGATGTACATCTTTTCATTGGACATGGTTATGTCACACTAACAATGGAGCCAGAGTTCAAGTCCTCTTAAGTGCGATTTGTGACGTAAAAAAAAGAATGAAGCTTCTGCATACTTGGACTATCCGTGTCTGCTGCAGATAGCTTGCCCCCTTTTAGGCCATGAGTTGACAAGTTTCATCCTTGGTTAGACTTCATCTTGTGATCTTTAATGGAAGCTTACATTCTTTAGAGATTTATATAGATCTAATCTGCTTGGCCAAAGTTCATCAATACGTTGCCTTTTAAGATGATAAATAGGTAGTGTACAGCCAAAAAACATTTCCTCAGAAAATGACGCAGTTGTAAACTCCTCGCCCTCGGATATCTTTCTTTAGCTACATGTAATTAACTCTTTACACTGTTGCCTCCGCTCTTTGATTTTACAAGCTTCTGTTGACTGAGTTATCTCTATTTTATAACTTTAGGAATCTACAACTATTGAGCAATCACGTGCCCATGCATTTAAATTACTCTAATGCAAAGCTGATTTCTTCCTACCCAACCATGAGACAGAATCTTCCCAAAGCCTAATACTCTGCCCCTTGCTTGTTGAACCCGTCGTCTTAGGCATTCCTAAATTTATGTTAATTGTTGTTGAAATGTGATTTCTGTTGGCCAATTAACCCACAACCAGCATCATAAACCAAAAGGTTGAGTTGCACTGCAGCCAGACTCAATCATCATCAGGTAATATACCAATACATATATAATTTGATACTGGCTGCAGATATTTAGTGGCCATTCAAAGCAGACAGGACCGGCATGACAGATTTACTTACTGTAGGGGGGGCAGCTGACCCACTGATTTCTCCATTATATTCCCATAGTATACAATGCTTGGCTAATTGTCCAACTAGGAAATGGATATTGCCCCCACTAGGTTATAACGTATTCCCCTTATATGGTGCTTAATTCTCCTTCAGATTTTAGAAATTCTGTTATCTTTCAACTATACCATAATTTGATAGGAACTTTTGTAGTTTTATTTAAACTTCTATAATATGTGCTACATTATGTGTCATATACACGTACAAAATTCTACCCCAACTTGTAAAGCTTTTGTATTCGTCATCGAGGACAAGGGATAAGAAATTGTAGCATTCAGTCCTTTGTTAAAAATAGCTCTCTCTAGCTTTGTTGATTTGCCCATCCCAAACCCACCCCCACCCACCCCCCAAAAAAGGAAAAAGTTGAGAAAAAACATCTAATGCTTGAACTTGTTAGTTTCTTTTTGTTATTCATTGAAAAATAGTGAATTGATTTTCATGCTATGATGCACTGCTATGGATATGGGGACACAAATGTGATATGATATGGATACGGATACGGACATGATAATTTCAAAAAATTTAGAGTATCATACCATGGGGATTTGTCTCTATGTGTATATACATTGAAACAATAATGATAGACATTGAAATAATTTTAAATAATCTCCAATGTCTAGAACTGGTGTTTCATAATTTCTCAACTCTTATTTCTTTGATTATTTACTAAAAATTATAGTTTTCAAGTATAATGAAAGTAAAATAAATTTACATTGTTAATCATCGATTTATAATTGTAACAACATTCAAACATTAAAACGTCAATAATGTGAGTTCAATACAAGATCACGTGTTTACCTCATTTAATCGATGTTTTGACCTCATAATTTCATTTATTTGAGTGCTTATCTCATATTTTAACCGAAAACAAGATAATAAAATATTATGGAATATAGAGAATTGAAAGAAATATTTCAAAAGGAATTAACAATTTTTAGATTTTTTATTTTATAATTTTCAGTGAAAATTATAAAAATAAAAATCTACCCCACCATATTCAAAAGCGTATCAGATACTCCTACTAGTCATATCCAATACTGTATCCCTTTTTTCCTTTTTCCTTTTTCCTTTCAATTTTTGTATCCGAAACAGCACCATTTTCAAAAGTATTCATGCATCATAGTTTTTTTGCTAACTTATGCTGTCTGAGGTGTTTCAAATTAATCACTTCTTTCCAATCTTTTAAATGATTAACCTTTGTAAGCTTTGAGATACATTTGATCGCATTTTCCTCTACATTGCTGGATCGACGATGTAAGTTACCGTTTTCACACGCTCACTTCTACCTGGTTTTTTCACTAGGTTCATGAGGTTTAACTTTCGTTTTCTGGGAAAAAGACTCTAGCTTATTCAGTTCTATTGCTTTATTTACATCTGCACATTTTAAAACTAAATAGTGCAATAGCAGTGAATTTGTGCAAACAGATTGTACAAGTAGAGTTATTATTTTAATATTTAAGAGGAGAATTGAAACTCAATTTTTCGAATTTGCTTCTGATTCTTAAACTGAACATCGGTGTCATGCTGTCAGTTTCTGCTTTTGACTAATGAAGTTTGTACTAGTATTGCTTTGCTTCCTTTTGACTGATCTAGTCTTGCAGATAGAGAGTTGCTCAAATATCAATTTCCTCCATAACTGATACAACATAAACTGAATGACCATTGAGATTTCTAATTGTAAAGGGGAACAAAATAACTCATGCAAATTAGCTTTGGCTGAGTCTTGCTCCGTGTTTGTATTCGATAACTGTTTTAAATGTAAGTTCCAGAACGTGATAGCTATCCGGACTTCAAGAATCTTACTTGTATGATACCCCATTCACACGCTGTCATTTCCGTTTGCATGTTATATTGGTGCATGCCAACTGAAATAAGATGTTTCAATATGCTAAGTTTTTGTGACTAATTTGCAGTTCAAACTATGCTTATTCATATTCACATATTTATTTGCTTAAACAGCTTCTCAAAATAAATTTCTTTTCCCATGCAGATGGGTAATCGACCCTCCTTTAGATATTACTGTGCCCGCAAAACGCACTCCATGGCCGGATGCTCCTCCAGAACTCCCATCTTCTGTTGAAAAAGTGATCAGCATCCAGGAGAACAACGAAAGCGCAACCAAGAGCGGGTCAAGAAGAAAACGCAGTTCCCGAAGCAAGAGGAAGCACACAGCCAAAGTATTAGATGAGCATGTTTCTACAAGGCATTCTGGAGATAACTAGAACCTGTCGATCCGTGATATCTCAGATTTCATACCAGACCTCTCTGTGAATTCGTGACCACTAGCAAGCCTTCGTCATCCGAACATGAAAACGAGACCAATGATCTTGTTGCGGTAAATACAGGAAGGCATGTGTTGCATATACAATAGCCAGTCGATACACACATCTCGATTTTCGTTCCATCTAATTTTCAGATTCGTTTTCTGTGAAGTTATTTCCTTGATCAATTTCTTCATTTTTGGTGATTAGTATTATGGTGGCATGATAGAGTTTTGGCCGATGGTCCTCTTAACATTTGCTGCTTGGGCAGAACATGTATTTTACTTTCTCCCAAGTTTTATACATATTTCTATCAAAATAGAAATCATAGATCTATTTTCAGTTGTTGGAACTCGTGGGATAGTGTATCTGCCACTGCCCTCCATAATGATAGTGTGCATCATGATCTGCAATGAAACCAAATTGCTATGAATTAATTATAAGAAATTCATTGGCATCAGAAACTGCCTGGATATATGTATTTTTGCCGCTCCATTTGTCAATTGGCTGAGATATAATGCGGAAGGAAACATGTTTTTGTGTGATTTACTGCAGAAATTCAGAACCAGTTTGCTGGATTGTTCAGACAAGCCTCATGCTTTCTGAGAGCATTGAATGTGAAATATTTACTGTTGTCTCTGAAAAAATATTATATTGATACATATATTAAAATTACTAAAAATGCTAAATATTCCTTTTTATTTTTTCTAGAATGTATGTTATCCCTTCACATCAATCAAAAGCTAAGATAACAAACATCAGTTCATCACATCAATCAGAAGCTACACATAAACTATGTAAGGATGATGATAAATCTTGAATTTCCTATGATCTATCAACTTGGTGGTCCTTCAAAATTTCATTACTAGCCCTAGGTTAATAAAACGTTAAAAAATTGCCTCTCTTTAAATAATAAAACATCTTTCATAAAGAAAGAGAAATATTAACGTATCTAAAATTATTTTTGCTCCTATGATATCAAGAACATTTGCATCTGATTGGCCAAGAGATGAGGCCATATTAACTTTCGGTGGTCTCATAAATATCATGCCGTCCATTCATTGAAAAGCGGTGGCACTTAGATCTATACAAACATCAACAAGCTTCTTCCCGAGGAAAAGAAAAAGAAAATGTACAAGAAAATCCTACGTGGCCAATTCTGATTTGCAGGTGTTGGGGCTCCATAAAGTTGTCTCCTAGGTTGTAGGCAGGCCAACTGAAAAATATGGGTCAAGAAAAAAGATAAAGTTCGTTTGGCGGTTTGGGCTTTGTACCTAGCTGATTCATTGGGGGACATGTGTCCAACTACCTCATGAGGCCTGAAAACAGGTCCAGGTTCAATCAGAATCATGGGAAGATGGTTGCTTGTGAACAAAGTACTTTCCTTTTTTTGTTCATCTTAGGTCACGGCCCACAATTTTTTATGACAGGTTTCCTAACTGGATTGTGGGTTTTGTTACATTCACTTTAAGAATCAACTTCATATTTCTCATTTATAAGTTCAACCTTATTGTTAAAATCTTGGTTCAATACTTACTTTTCCTCTAATGGTGACGAGCAATTTAAATGAAGAATTTGATAAATGAGAGATATATATTACTATTGTATTTATTTTTTGATCTATCTGTATTAAAAAATAAATGTAACAATTATCTGATAAGATGACTTTAACCCAATTACACTTAGTCTGAAGTCTAATATAGTATGTTTAAATTACAAAGTACAATTGGTCTATTGTAAATTTACCAAAATCGTGCAATAGAGTTGTATAAATACAATGGTCATTGATAACTTTATGCATAAGGCACCCATAAAATTAAATGAAGACCACATAAAAATCTTTAATTTAGCATAGCATTATGCTTAGTAGTCTCTGCTGGCATTCCCACATCCTACTTTAAACAACTATTTCCTCAATCCCATCTAAGAATAACGAAAATAGGATGGGTTTAAATTTGAATTTATCCCGTTTAATTAATTAATTTTTATTTTAATATATATATATATATATATACATATATATATAATATTATATTTTTTAAAAAAATTACAGTGTTATTTTAAAAAAAATTATTAATTTTAAATTATAAAGCGAGTCTAATCCGAACTAACAGGTTCGGGGTGGAGCGAATTTTGAGTCCTTAAAAATCTTGGTTGGGCGGTCTCGAGTTTTTGGTAAATTCGTCCTACACACGTCTTCTTGTTATTTCTAGGGATGAGAATGAATCGAGTTTGAGCCAATTTTATCTGGACTCAAGGCCCTACCTATTAAATTTTTTAAGGATGCAGATTTAGACTCATCCCAATTCTATATTTCGATGGATAGATTTGTTAGACCCTCTAAACCTCCTTTATAATTTAAAATATTAAAAATTAAAATACTATTAATTTTTTTAAAAAAAATATTTTTCTAAAAAAATAACATATTAATATATAAAATAAATCATTTAAAAATAAAAAATTAACGAATCGGGTCTGGGTCAAGTCGATTGAAAATAAAAAACTCAGAACCCACCCGCACCTATTTATACTGTTAAAATTGACCCTACATAGGACGGATTTGAGTTTGAACTCATCTCATTGCTGTCTTTAATCCCATATTTGTCTGTCTACTTTAATTTGATATAAAATTTTAAATAAAAATTTAAAAAAATAAAAGTTTTATAAATATTTATATAATTATTTTCATAAATAATAAAAAAAATTAGTCGTATCGCATTATTATCATATATAATTAAAAGTATATGTTTTAAGGGGAAAATTCTAATTTTAAAAATAAAATTTTATTTTGAATATCTGGAAAAACAAAAATATGAATACTGTATGAACTTGAAGTTTCAAAAAATATAGTAAAAAATAATGCATATGAATATTTTATTATTTTTATGCCTATATAAACCCATGGCATCTATAACTTCTTCAAGCCTAAGCAACAGTAAGATTTGCACAACTTTTGAGTCCCATATTTTCTCCTCCCTCAATCAGCCATGCCTTCGGTTATAGCCACCCTTCTCTTCTTCAGCTTCGCTCTTTCTGCGCACGCAACAGACTTCTCCATCATAGATTATAACCAAAAACACGTTTCGAAAGAATCAACATGGCGAAGCGATGAACAAGTGAAGGGCCTGTACGAACAATGGCTAGCAAGGCATGGCAAAGTGTACAATGGAATTGGAGAGAAGGACAAAAGGTTCGAGATTTTTAAGGATAATTTGAAGTTCATTGATGAACACAATACGGGGAATCGAACATACAAGGTGGGACTGAACCAGTTTGCTGATCTGACTAATGAAGAGTACAAGTCCCTGTACTTGGGTACGAGGACTGATGCTAAACGCCGGTTTGTGAAGTCCAAGAATGCTAGCAAACGGTATGTTTTCCAGGCCGGCGATAAGTTGCCGGAATCTGTTGATTGGAGGGAGAGGGGAGCTGTTGCTCCCATCAAGAATCAGGGAACTTGTGGTGAGTTTTACTTCTTTTTTTTTCCTTTTCAATTTTCTTGTTTACCCTGTTTTTGTTTTCCTTCTTAGGTTCTCCGTTTGGAGTTGTCTTGGTTAAACGTTTAAATTATTGTGGTTAATACTAATTAAAGTCAAAAGAGCAAAATGGAAGGAAAAAGGAGTTGGTAAGAAAATAGTTAATTCTCTCTTAGTTTGGGTAAGATTGGAAGTTCCTTACTTCTGATTGCAGGAATAGTTTTTGCTACGATTCTTTTCAAAATTTCATTAATCTGATGCAGGGTTTCTTTTTTTGGCCTTGATATATTATCACGCTAAATATATATGTCAAAAAATATTTTATGTAGTTTATTTATAAAGTAGAATAAGAGTCGAAACCCCAAAACTTTTTCACTTTTCAGATAACAGCGAGTAGCATTTGGAAATCTGGCACTAAGAGGCAAATACTTCACCTCTAAGTTTAAAGAACCATAATAAGATTTTAACTGTAATACCTAACATTATTCTTTTTGGAAAGTGATGCTTGCCCTTTATAGGCCTCGATGCAGGATACTTGTCACTGTCATGGCCCATATTCTTTTATCGTACCCTTGAATTTCTCTTTTAAGTAGACAAGCAGCATCAAGATTTCCTTCCAAGAAATTTAATTCGTCCTGTTTTCTTTCTATAATATCAGGAAGCTGCTGGGCTTTCTCAACTGTTGCTGCTGTTGAAGGTATAAACCAGATTGTTACAGGGGAACTGATCACTCTATCCGAGCAAGAACTGGTGGACTGTGACAAAACTGAAAATGCTGGCTGCAATGGAGGCCTTATGGATTATGCCTTCCAATTCATCATTTCCAATGGTGGCATGGACACTGAAGATGATTATCCTTACAGGGGTGTTGATGGAAAATGCGATCCCACTCGGGTTGGTATTCGAAGTCTTAAGCCAATTCCTTCATCTATAAGAAACATCGTTCAGACAAGCACTTTCCAATTGATGTTTGTGTTTTGGTTGTTTTTCTTTCCCCTCATAATTTTGCAGAAGAACGCCAAGGTTGTCAGCATAGATGGTTATGAAGATGTGCCCCAGGATGAGAAAGCCTTGCAGAAGGCCTTGGCTCATCAACCGTTAGCGTTGCTATTGAAGCCTCCGGGATAGCCCTCCAACTCTACTCATCGGTAATTAACCAAATTCTTTCAGTTTCCCGCGTAAATGCCATTTTCTTGAACTTCAGGTCCAAGAATTAAGAACCAAAATGCAGCAACTTTTCCCAGTTGAAAACTTATTTGGTGGTTATATCTTATCAGGGTGTATTCAGTGGTGAATGCGGGACACAACTAGACCATGGAGTGGTGGCCGTTGGCTATGGCACAGAAGATGGGGTGGATTACTGGATTGTGAGGAACTCATGGGGGACTAACTGGGGTGAAAATGGCTACTTGAGAATGGAACGTAACGTGATCGGTAATCCCTCTGGCAAATGTGGAATTGTCATGGAAGCTTCTTATCCGACCAAGAGCGGTGAAAACCCAGCAAATTCAGACATGGCCAATGGTTATGCGGCTGAATGAGATGGGAAGCGCTCATCTTTGTTTCAAAAATCACAGTATTCTGTTCAGGAGCAGTAGTTTTATTAGTTTCTGCTGATCAATTGATGGATGTGGTTATCTGGGATTTAATTATGATGATGATTAATATGTACATATATTCTAAATTTCCTGTACTGCTCTTGAAAACAACCAGTTTTATTTAAGAGTACTTTCTAGCATTTAACTTCCAAAATTTGTCTTTGATCTATTATTAGTAGATTTAATAAGATGCAGCAGAGGTTATATTTTTTCTGGCAAAAGAATTAGAGTAAGCCATGTCTGGAGCCATGTGTCTTTTCTATTCATTTATGTAATTCATTTCTTTACTATATTTGGTGTTTCATAAACATAATACATATCACGTGTAAAAAATATCTTTTTAAATATACATATAGAGTTGATCAACCGATTCTTTTAAGGGGGCAAACGATCAACCTTTGTTCGAGTTACAATTGTTTGCAATAGCAAAACTTTGACAACAATAAAGCCAAAAGAAACCAAAAAATTGCTTAGAATTTTCTGGATTTTGTACTTATAAACCTTGGTTATCTCAGCCATGAAACTCTAGTAAATAGATTTCTAAATATAGGTGAGCCCTGTTTCTTGAACACGTATACATATTTTCAAACAAAATCTTAACAGTTGAGTTAATATCCAACTCTCACCAGGAGTGTGTTCACCACTTATAGATGAGGTAAGAGGAGGTCATGGTTTGGTTTGAATCCTGTACTTCCTCCTCTTTCCCATGTTTCAGGTTCGAAATCAGATACTGGCAACACAATAGATAGGGGGCTAAAGAGTGCTTGATTGTGTTTAGGCTCTTGACCATAAAATTAAAGCCTGGATACCAAGAGTCAAGAGACATGCCTTCGCTTACACATGATTTCACCTCTACACATGAAATTCCACTCTCCTGTCTGAACTGGTTCAGAGTTTTCTCATATTTCCTAACAATTCAAGTAATAATTTTACTTACTTTTTCATCTGTTCCTTGAGAGATGAAATTTCAAGATCCAAATGCAGAGTTATCAACAAATGTTTAAAGTGAACATTAGTAAAGCATTGATGCTTGCTACAGTCTAGATGTGCTAGGAAACTAACATCATAATACAATCTTATTTCATCTCATTCTTATATCAAGATCAGAACTGAGTTTCAGATAAATGAAACCCCAAGCATAACCATTTAAACTCGAAGTGAAATTAGAGAGTAAACGGTGCTTATAAATTTGAATTTTCACCACTCAATTTTGATGCTTGCAGCGTTCACTACCAGCAAATGTCAAATACATGATACCAGTTAAATGATTTCTTCAAGTGTATGGAGCGATGATACTGTTTGGCCTAAAAACAATAACATAAGGGGTTATCTCCAAGTCGCATTGCCATAGAAATATCTACTTCTGGAGAAATATCTACTTCTGGACAACTACAATAACATAATAAAAATTATGAATTTTTTTAATTCCATATTTATCAGGTACCCAACTCCCAGTTGTTATCTAACATTTGCTGTTAATCTTTAGATCAAACATCCACAGGCTGGAATACAATTTTTCCTTCCGTACGAAGGATACTCTACGAAGCCAAACAAGGAAGCTCCAAGCTCTCAGCCATTGGAAGTTCAAAGCTTTGCCTAAGGAGCCAAATCAAGAATGGCAAAACTGAGGCAACAGAAGAAATTTAAGAAATGCTTGCAGGTTACTGTTAAAAAAGAAAAAGTTTCACTTACCAGTGAATTTTCAGACTAGGGGAGCAAGCTGTCACTCTCTGGAGAAGATTCTCTCTTTCCATCATACCGCTGAAAGGAATACAGGATCATCTTATGTTGAGGAGAAAGCCAAGCAATAGAGAAATATGCAGGCAAAAACATTTGAACTGTAAGTTGTATTTCAAATATACCTGCTTTCCGAAGGAAAATGGAACATATTTATATTTGATCATATGCAGTATCTGCCTCCTCAGAGTCAACGTACACAGCACAATCCAGTAGAAAAGGAGAATTGGCCAAAAAACGGGTACATCAAATATGCTGGAGAATGTCAATAGGAAAGCAATGCAGAATGCTTTGGTGATTGAGTACCTAAACACATGACAACAATGAAATTCCAATCAAATAGAAAATATGTTTGTATGTTCCGTGAAGGTCACCATATAATATTAAAGAAAAAAATCTAGAAGCATCACAAATTTAGCACTTGAATTATGCATTAAAGAAGTCATAAACTAGTAGAAATCTAGTCAAAAACTATGACGATCAACCCCTCACTAACTCATAATACTCAAGGTTTGCTATATTATCCAAAACATTTTGATTAACATAATAACCCATTTAAGGCCATCTGATTCTTTTGATTGAGCCATGGCAATAAAATAAAACATAAAAAATTACTAGTAGGTTTATTCAGTGACGCCACACCCTCAGAATCAGCATGCAATTTGACCCACTTCACAAGTTTTTAGACAAAGCCAATCCCGTTGGCATAAGACAAATCCATTTGAATATAGATGCCCATATATATATATATATATATGTTTTTTGCTGACCAATCATAATCTCATGTTGGGATCAACAAGTTTGACCACCAATTATCTGGACTCTATCAATCTTCAGATACCATCACAAGATTTTTGCCCACTGGACATACAAACTTGCAAAAGTGCAAAACAAATTAATTAGCTGGGTAACATTTTCTAACTGAAAAGCAAGCATATTATCTCAAGTTTTACTTTAAAATCATATTACCCGTATAGAGTATTACTTAAAATTGGAAAAATAAATTGGAAAGCATCATTACAGACAATCTTAAAATTTATAGTTGTATAAGTTTCATAGAGGAGCACTAATTACTAATTCTAAAGTCACAGTTACTGTCCTATCAATTGCAACACTTTGCAAAAGGCACAAAGAAAAGAAAACCAAAAGTAATCAATTAATTCAGCTCAACTAAGCCTCATAATGTATTAACCTGGGCAACTCTACTTCCCGTTTTCACTATCCAAGGCCATCTATATCAAATCAAAGCTTAAACCAAAACCATAAGAATCAAACAGGAAAAAAAAAAAAAAAAAGACGGGGTTTTGGTGTTGCAAATACATATTAATAAGATTTGTATCCTCTTTCTCCTAATCTTGCAATATTAACATGCAACAACTTAGCAAAAGAGCCTACGGCACATAACCTCCCGTCAGGAATTGAATAACACTCATTTCTAGTCAGCAAAGAATCTCACTTGAATTCGTTTGAAACTGTGAGCATTTGGTGTTAAATTATATTTTTCATTCTTCAAAATAGTGGCCAAAACCCAAACGTTTGTGACTATGTTGTCACTGAACATGTCCATTGAGGTGATTCTATTACCTCCCCCACCCCCACCCCGCTACTACCCCACCAAAAAAAAAAAAAAAAAACCTATTCTTTGATGCATACAAATTCAATCTGAGGGAGAAATATTCTTGGACATACAGTAAGAGTTGGTTGATTTTAAATCATAATGCCCTAATTTGTAACTTCTGGTAACAATTAAACAAACCAACAAACCAGAATTTAAACTCGGGGAGCCGGCGAACGAAGGGGCGGAACTCGTCGGAGCCCCGAATAGGAAGTGTCGGGCCATCGTTGAATTCCGGGTCCACCTGCGGCGAGAGAAAGCCGATGAGGAGGTTAAGTATGTAGATGCCGAGGGCGTACGACACCACGTAGAATCCCTCGATTAGGTACACCCGGACCACGTACATGAATGCGATGCAGAGGAACCCGATCCACCGGTAGAGCAAGTACGGCGTTGACTTGTCCAAGAGGTGCTGGAAGCGCTGCGAAATCGCGAACGTCAACTGTGACACGGTGCCGGTGGGCGTTGCTGAGGATAGATCGTCCGCCGCGGCGACCGCGGAGGCGGTGGTTGTGGTGGTGGGCATATCAGTAGTGGAGGTGGAACCGTCTGGCGTGGGTTCCATTGGGATAACGGTGAAGGGCTCGGGGTCGGTTCTTGTGTGAAGAGTTTGGCTGTGCGCAGTAGTGTATAGCCAGTAGGTGACCGAAGGAAAAAAGTTAATTTCATTTCAGTCCTTGGGGTTTGTAAAAAACTCATTTCAGAAATTGTAAATTTATCTCCAAGGGGTTTTTCGTTTGGGGATCAGAATAATATTTCGATCCAACTGATTTTGTAAAAATAAATGAGGTAAATTTGAGCTCGCGTGCTTTTATTTTCAAGCAGTATTTTTTAAAATTTTAATTATTTGAAGTTCCAAAAATATATTTATTTATCTACTTTTTTTAAAATACCACTTATTTTAATTTTAATTTTTTTTTAATAAAATTTAAAATACACCTGTCAAACATCTTTTCAGACTTACTAATATTTTTACATTTTTTCATGTAGAAATATTATAAAATATTTTATTTTCAAATTTATATAATTAGTAGAAATATAATTAATCCAAACATATATTTATTTTTATACAAAAATCTATTAAATATATTTTTAATCTAAAAATATTGGAAACACATGAAATATGAAATCAAACGGACTCTTGGTGGTGTGCTATGGCATGACTTAAGAGTTCTAGGCATGCGATCAAATGAGTTTTTACTCTAAGGTCTACAACCAATTTTAATTTTTTTTTTTCAAGTTTATGATAAAAAGATAAAAAAATTAATCGTTATTAGGAGTGTCACAATCGGGTTTAGACTGTTTCACAAAAAATATTAACCCGATCCAATAAGTGTGAGTAGCCAAAAAACTAGACAAAACTATTTAATTGTCCTTGCAAACCAAGTGTTTCGGGTTGATCGGTTAGGATTATTTAGAAGTTGGGTTGGTGGTTGATAAATTTGAGAGCACTCTTATATTTCAATTTATTTATAGTTGCAACTCAAATATATAACAATAAACAGAAAATAAAAGAATATATTATTAATTGTAATTCAAATAGTAATAAGAAAAAAAAAATAAAAAACATAAGAGAAAGAGCAAGTGAGTGATTAGCAAAATTAAACTATTACTATGAGAAAAGTGTATGATAATTAAAAGGTTTTTGAGTATTCAAGAAAATATATGTAAGAAAATAATTAAATAACGTAAATACACTATATATATATATATATTATATGTGTCTATGTAGCGGGCGTGTAAGACAGATTGTAACTTTTGAATAATCCTGAAGATTTGATAAGTGTGCTTGGTTTGTGTATTTTGATGTTGTATTGTTTCAATTTAGCACAAACGACAATGTGGAATACCAAAATAATCACATTTTTTTCTCGTACAAGAGAATCTGTTCTGAATTTTATGTTTTGTCTAGTACTTCATCTAGTTATACTAGCATATATATTTTTTTATTTTAAACATTTTTCTTTATATTCTTATATTTATCTAGACTAATACTTGGTTTTCATCAAATTTTGGCCAAATCAAGTATAACATGGCAAAAGTTCCAAGTTTTTTTGTATGCCAATTTGTTGTTCCAAAGTCGAAACAAACTGGAGTATCACCAATTATATATGCACTCAGTTCAACATTAATTCTCTAGGAACTGAAATTTGTCAAATTGAAACCAAACAATTAAAGTTCTGCTTAATTACAAGTTGTACTAGTATCATTCATGGCTGATTTTTCATTCAAATTATTCAAGCATAACAGTCAACTTTTAGTTAGTTAAGAATCTACTTACCACCATGTTAGGAATAAAACGCGATAATTAAGAGCATGAAACATGAAATAAAATTAATTATTTAAGTAGTTCACCCGATAATTAAGAGCATGAAACATGAAATAAAATTAATTATTTAAGTAGTTCACCCAAAATAGATTATAGATTACATATCGAGATGAGATAATTAGTTAATAATAGAGTTAGAAAGTAAAATAAAAAGGACTGTCAAAACTTTTATACTAACTCTAGTCTCTGAACATATGAGAGAATGACTGAAAAGAATACTAGGATTTCATTTCTGCATAGGATGCCTTACTACAAGCATTGTACCGAAATCTACAGTATGAAATTCCAGTAATTGTTTCAATGAGTAGATTCTAGTTTTGACAAAAAATGGAGCAAATTGCAGAAGTAAAATAGTAGAAGCAATGGATTAAAAAGCAACTAATGCATAAATTTTCAGTAGGATGGATTGTTAGGGTTGTAAAAGGATGTCAATCATAAAGCTCATACTGGGGCAATATGAAGGAAGCAAAAACTATTCAACTTACCATCAATGAAATAAGACAGCACATTATGACTAAAATACACCAACAGAAACAGAAAAATTCAAGAATACACATAGCATGTTATAAAAGCAAGCTACCAACAGGTTGAGGACACTATTATTTGTAGATAGTGTTGTAGGAAAGGGATCTTACTTTCCACAAATTTGAGCAGCAGATTACACATGATATCACAACACTGATGTGCACGACATAACATCAGTGGCCAGACACACATCACAACCACCCAATGGCTAAACAGACAACAGAGACGGAACAAGAGTTATACTTTCAACTTTCATCCTGTTCATTCATATGCTATCATTTGAACTACCATTACCAGTTAATAACCTCCGAAAAGCACAGGCAACAAGAGTCCTTCCAGCGAAAAGGCTAAACCTCGACTTATTGGAAGATCGAGCTCCATTACTTGTTGATGGAGCATCAACATCAGCTCCAGCAACACTTCCACCACATTCAGTTTCTACTCCACTAACTATAGGTGCGAATTCCACACCATCATCCTGTGCTCCTCCATCGCTTGTTCTTGTGTCCATGGCCCTAGGTTCAACCTCATCCACATCTAAATTCACAGCTAGCAATATCCTTCTAGCCCTCAGCCAATCCACAACCTCACTGGACACTCCCCTACACTTCTTAACTTTAATCTTCACCAAATTGGGACACCCAAAAGCAAATGCCTCAATCCCGGAATCTGTCACACCACAACTCTTTATACAAAGCTTCTTCAACGAAGTACACTTTGCAGCAACACATGAAATCTCAGGATCTCCAATGGTTTCACTCCCACAGAGCGCCAATCTTTCCAACTTTTGACAATTCGAGGCTATTGCCATCAGACTCACAGAACTTGGGTTCACCCCAATAAGCACCAATTCCACAAGATTAACACTATTCTTCGCAATAGCAATCAATCCCTCATCACCTATCCTATTAGTTCTCCACCCATCAATGTGGAGCTTCCTCAAACGCTTACAATTCTCAGCAATTGCCCAAATCCCATCGTTAGAGCAATCAGGAGCCTTTACCAAGTGAAAGGTCTCCAACTCCGGGCACTTAGA
Organism: Paulownia fortunei; assembly: GCA_019321725.1. Lineage (NCBI taxonomy): Eukaryota > Viridiplantae > Streptophyta > Magnoliopsida > Lamiales > Paulowniaceae > Paulownia > Paulownia fortunei. The sequence continues at coordinate 7,152 of JAGSPU010000829.1, read as the reverse complement.
AATAGCCATTAGCCCCACATCACTCACCTGCAGCCTCTCCAAATGAATCTCCGTCAAACAATTCTTCCTCCCAGTAATTGTCTCTAGTAATCTATCCCAGTCCCCCAAACACCTCAAAATCTTCAGAGTCTTTAAATTCTTCGATCCAATAACCAAAGGCCCAAAGCACTGCCCATTGTAAAGCTCCTTAAGAGTGATTGACTTCAGCGACGAAGCCGCAATCCCAGGGCTAATCGGTTCAGCCGCGAATCCATCGTTAATCCCCCGTAAACGCTTAACAGAAAGTTCCTCTAGCGAAGAGCAATTATTTAAAAGCGCATTCATGCCTTTAGCTCCAAACATACACGAGCCGCAGGAGAATTTACGTAATGATTTGCAATTTTGAGCCAAAGCGAACATACCCAGGTCAGAGATTTCGCGGCATCCGCGGAGCTTGAGGCGGGTGAGGTTGCGGCAACGGAGGGAAATCAGGGTCAGTGCGTCGTTGTTTATGCTGACGGATTTACGGTCGCAGCGGAGGGCGAGTTTGGTGACTGAGTCGAAGCGGGTGAAGATGGCGGGAAGGTGGCCAGCGACCTCGTTGGAGGCGTTGAGGGCGAGGCGGTGGCGGCTCTGGCCCTCCACTGTGAGCCAGCGGCGGCAGACGAGGAGCAGCGCTTCCTGTCTCCGGAGCTCAGGCATTGGAAGATTAGAGCTAAGCATTCGTCGGGCATCTCCAAGGTGTAGTCTTGTTGTTGATTCAAGAAAACGCCATCGGGAAGCTGGGGACTAAAATTGGTGGAGCGGTGCTGGTGTAGGGGAAGGCTGGAATTGCAGATATGGGTCGACCCATCCGGGAAATAGCCGTTGGTGGAGGTGGTTTGGCCCATGTCCAGGTTGTCTCACGATGGAGAGCTGAAAAAACGCGCCGTCGGAGGGTGAAATGCAAATTCGGTGGTAGGGAGGAGGTTGAGGGGATAAAATTCAGATTTGGGAGAAAGGAAATTGTAGTAGCTGTTTAAAATGGGGGAGTGGGATGGTAATGAAATTTGACCCGTCAAAAGCGCAGTTATGGGGGGTGCGTGTGGAGGTAGCGTGGAGGGCGGCGCGTCAACATCACGACTAAATTATGGAAGTGAGTAATGGAGTATTGGGTGTATATGAACTGGATTATGGAAAGTTTATTTACGTTTATTTGGTTGGTAAAAATATTTCCTAATTTGCGGCTCGACTTAGAATTTAGGAACACGTCAAAAAATTTTTTTATTTAATTTGTTTTTATTTTTAGGTGAACATTGTATTGGTTCTATATTCCGTGGAGACTAGGGGAATCACCTATTCGTTTCGAAGAATTAATTTTTGAAAAATAAGAATTTTTTTTTTTAAAGTGAGATATTGATTTGAATATATATTTTGAATAGTTGATTATTTGAAAATATATATAATAATAATAACTTATGTGATATGTCTGTGTTTATTAAAATTGATTTGATTGGATAGTTAATTATATAGAAAATATTGTAAGACATGTTTGTTTCGTATTTTTTAGTAAAATTATTTGACACTTGTGATCCAATTATTTTTCACAATTATTTTTATACATTTATATTTTTTACATATTAATATACTATACACCCTTTATATTTATTTATAGTAAAACATTTACATTCAAATATTCATATAATTATATATATATATATATATATGTATATGTATATGTATATATAAACATATAGGTGACTTTATATATTAATATAATATGCACACTTTAAGAATATTTTTTAATCAAACAATTATGTGCAGTACATATATGTGTGTATACATATATATTACTGCTGTATAAACACTAATATATTATACACCTTAATATTTCATAATAAAAATTACATACATAATTGGATATATGTACATAAACGTTGTGTATATTAATTTAATATAGACCTTAATATAATTCATAAAGAAGAAATTACACACACACACACACACATATATCTATACTCTTCCTCAGCGTTTTTGGTGGATCGGAGTTGATAACTGGCCAAGGTTTTGCTTCAACCCGCCGCTGACATGGTATATACATACATATACATATAACTATATACAAAGGAGACAAGTTTCATAAATGTATTTATCAATATTTGTTGATGGAATTTGCTTGCTATTTTATGTGGTGGGTTTTTTTTTTTTTTAATAAATTTTTGATTTCATATTAATTTTGGGAGAAATCGATCTTTTCTATAATTTAATTTTCAGATAAATTCAATAAATAAATTTTTGAATACTTAAAATTTAGATGTGAGTGACAACGGAAAATGATTATTTATTCATCGTCCGTAACCTTAGGCTTTAGCCTACTGTTGATTGATAAGATGGAGCTGATTTCTCCATAAATTTTAAGAAATCCCTCTATGAAAATTGGTATTTTTTCAAAATAGCTGAAAAAATTCATATCTTTTTATTGTAGATGGAGGCTTTAATTTCTCAAGAGTTTTTCTATAAACGCCCTCAAACAAACGCGTTTCTCACATGATATCTGTCAACATACGATTCTGTAAAATTAGCATGCCTTTCAATCGGGGCCTAGTTTTCTTACTGCCAAAGATTTACTTGGAACAGAAATTTTTTCTACGAAAATAAAACATTATAGTATATAACTATACTTGGGTTGAATTCAAAAAATTATTATCAGCTTAATTATTTTATTTTCTTCCACTTAACATTTTCTAACCTACGAAGTAAGAACATAATTTTAGAATATTATTACATAAGTTTGTTACTTACATACGTTAAATTTGTAATACAATTTCCTAATTTTTAGCGGCAACTTCTTTGTTCATCCATCTTTAAAAGTTGTTAGACCATAAATACACAATTTTTTTTTGTTATTTTTAGAACAAATAAATGAATTTAATATATATATATATATATATATATATATATGAGATTGGAAAGGAAGTCTTCTTACAAAATATGAATTTGCCTTTGTTTCTATGGGACCTGACAAGAAATTTATGGTTTTTTTTTTTTGTTTTTTTTATTTTCGTGCCTCAAATAATACGACCCATTTTCATTATATCCATTTCCGTGTAATTTGAGGCCTAGGAATTAGGATACCACCCAATCGTCCGCGCTTTGTTAGATCCGTCCAGGATCATTGTAGAAAACAAGAAAAAGTGCTCAAAGTCATTGGTTATGCTTTTTCATTAACAAATGTTGTTGTTTTTTTTTTCTTTTATTTACATGCACTCATTGATATTATTTTTATTTAAGTATTTCCAATAATATCAAAGTTCAATTTATGAAAATAATATTGGACTTATTGAATCATAAGCATTTGGGTAAAGCCATTTAATGACATTTAAGTACTCTTTAGTACTCCAATTTATGAAAGGTCATTGACCCATAGGTTTTGGAGGTGCACCAAACTAACATATTTAGATTAATTAGTGTTGATTTTTTTTATTTTTTGAGTATAATGGAGTCGATTTCAGAAAATAATATTGTAAAAACTCGAATTATATATAATTTAAGAATTTTATTTTATCAGCATTATGTCCTAAATTCAACAATTGTACGTAAAAAAAAAAAATAATGATATAATTTTACCATAAAATTACAACCTATCTAGTGCCATGTAACATGTAACACAGGAAAAGGGGAAAACCTCAAAACTTGTAGTTCAACAGACGGTCAAATACGGCATACAAATTGAGCGTGGAAAAGTTTGATGGTCCAAATGAAAAAGAATGGCATGAAAAATACCTTCACAAGGACTTTTATTTCATTTGACTCGTGAATAACGCCTTCAAGCCGCCGGTTACACGCTTCTTCCATTCTCTTCCAACCAAAAAAATCACTTTCTTTTTTTAACTAATTTTTACTCCTCCACTGAGTCTAGGTGGAAAGTTCCAAGTCTTCAAAAGTCAATTCTTTGCTAACAATCTACTCTCAAATGCATTTTTATTTGCTACACTTAAATTGTTAAAATTCTCAATACTTGTAATATGAACAAATTGTTAGACGTATCGAAATTATTTGATACTCAAATTTAAAATTAAAATAAAAAATATTAATAATGTGGTATCACTCATTTTTCGATACTTTTAATTAGAAATCAACTATAACGTAAGTTATTGTTTACATAATAAAAAATAATTATGAATTTTGAGGGTTGACTCAATGAAAATCCTATATCGTTCAAATCAGTTTCAAAAATTTGAGAGAAATTAAATGTGTAATTAATTACGTATCTTTTAATTATAAAAATTAAGAGTTTTATACACATATTATAACCTAATTTATTTAATAATTAAAAGATTATGTAAATTTAACCTATTGAGTTTTATTTTCACTCCAACCCATAATCCAGATGAACCTCGTGAACCTTTAGGATCATAAACCATTAACAAGCAATAGAAAGATGTAAAATTTTAATGAATTAAACATAGATCAAAATTCAAGAAGATAATTAAGAGAGATGAGTATTTCTTTTTAGATAAATGTACTTAAATTATTATTAGGTTTATTATAGTCAAATATAGAAAATTCGTATCCAAATTAGGTTTAGCCACGTCCAAATAATTATATAAGATATAATTTACTTGATTGAATTAAATTTTGCCAAACCTGATCTAAATTAGAATTTCCGACCAAATAAAAATATTTTCAGGAGTGGATATTGCTTGGTCACCCATGCATCAATTATGGGCACGTCCAATATGTACTTAATAATGCTTCCTTGTCACCAATTCACAAAGTAAATGGTGCACTTCCCAACTCCACTAAAATCTTGAACTCCACCAACTAGTAACAGTGTAACATTATTCATTTTCATTAAATATGGTGTAATGTATATATATTTTTATTTTATTTTTAAAATTATTTTACTTTCAATTTTAATTTTATTTATATCATATACTATATATTTAATTAATTTGAAATTTAATTTTATTTATTTAATTTTAATTTTTTTATTATTTTGCAATAATATTTGTAGTAATTAATTATCATAATTAATAAATAATTAATATTTACGATAAATTATAATAATTATCACAATAAATAAATACATTAAAATAACATTACATGCAATGTAGTATTTTTCGTTACTTGATATTAATTGTAATGCTTATTTTTGTAATATAATCAATAAATATAATATTAATTATATATAATTTTTTATTTAGTAGAATTAGTAGTAATAAAATATAAATAATTAAATAATTTTATAAAAAAATAAATAAGTAATAATTAAAAAATAAAAAATAAAATAAAATAAAATATTCATTTGGTGTAAAATTTAGTATAATGATTGGAGATAATTTTGATCAAATTATACTAAAACATCAAATTTAATGTAAAATTTACATCAAATTTGGTGCAGGAGATGTTCTAGGTGGCCCTGAATCTGATCGGTTCTCACCAAAGATTTAATCTGGCTAATTAGCATGATTAATAGTTACTAATTCCATTTAATCAGTATTTCATTGTTATTATAAGTAATTGTGATTAAGCACTTAATAGCAGGGATTTTTCTTCAAATTCACATATAAGTGCAAGTGCTAGTTTCAATTCCCACTAAAAACTGTGTCAAGAAAAAGGGGTGGACTTAAAATTTCAAGGGATAGTGTGCAATATTTTGTGAAGAAAGTACAATAATATTTTAATTTACTAGTTAGGTTTCAGTTGAACTGCTGTTTTGAGTTGTCAAGGCAGATTATCAGACATCAAAAGATGCTTAGTTAGATGATGTTGATTAAAAAAATTTGAATTTGAATTTGAATCATTGCTTCAATTGTTTTTATTTTATTTATTATTATTATTATTATTTTGTGAATAAAATGATTGCGTACATACTTAAAAATATGAATAATTCAGTATAATAACGAAGTTCAGACATAGAAATTCATCCCAGAGATATTTCCTTTATTTAAAATTTATCATTCATAATTTTTTTCTGGACGTCTTCAAAAACAAGCTTAATTTTCTAAAATAATTTTTTTTTCTAAAAGGTAACTTAAACTTAAAGTAATAATGTGATACTATTAATTTTTTACTATTATTTTTAAAAGAATAATATAAGTATAGATAATTTTTTTATTTTTTCAACTCAAGTCAAACTGGATACTTTAAAATGGACCAAGGGAACATTAAAAAAGGATCATAAATACTCAGTAATGAATACCATGAATAAAATAATTTGTAATTGTAAACTCAAATATAAAAAGAAAAATATAAATTCACTAGTATTGTTTAATTATGTAAGATACATATTGGATTTATTTAAATTAGTCGGACCCAAATCCTAATTAGATTAAATTGTGCGAGATTCAATTCTTAATCCATTACTAATTTAGATATTTATAATAACATTAAAATTGAAGTTTAGATCCTTACCATAAAATCATTATATAATAATTTTGGATAAAAATCGAAATTCGAATTAAAATTCAATACGTTAACAACCTTAGTAACAAGTTGCCAATCTTTTAATGGGCCACTCATGAAAGAATGATGCGCGGGCTATATAGTTTGGGTGGTGAGGATTCAAATAAGAAGAGTTCCCCAAACAAGAAAGTGGACATATTGGGCCACAAAAATGGTTTGGGCAGGTATAGAAATTAAAGGCATTCCAATCGATTCAATGGGGTTATGACCATGTTAAACACCTAAAAATAAATAATTAATTAATAAAAAATAAAAATAAAAAAAGGTACCTAATTGGTATTACCACATTTTTTTAAAAAAATTTATATATACGAAAAATTAACCAAATTAGGAATGGTAACATACTGATCAGACTACTTTCATAAGTTTTATTTTTAAAATTTTTATAATTTTCATGCACGACAAAATGTAACTTATGTGATTTGGAGATAAAATCAATGAATATGAGTTAGGATCGAGATAATTTGAGTTTTGATATTTGAGTTCGAAACGACCTGAAAGAATAATAAACGTTAGGTTTGTTGGAGTAACCTCCATCTAAAATTCTTTGAAATTTAAATTCGTCAGGTTTTGAAATTGAGAGAAATTGGTATGCGAAATGAGTAAATGATGTATAAGTTACCTTACGAGACCTGTACACCGAGTATTCATACTAATCGGTTCTTGTAAGCCATACATGATGAAGTCTATATGTCACGATTTGGTTGACTGACACGTTTCATTGGT
>JAGSPU010000433.1:0-49043 GCA_019321725.1 Paulownia fortunei | reverse complement strand
AATAATTGACAAGTTATCTACCTTGCTTGACCTTAAAGAATTGCAAGAAATGCCAATTTATGAATCTTACCTTAAGGGAAAGATGACCAAGTCACCATTTATTGGACAAGTGGAGTAGGCTGCAAACCCTTTGGAATTGATCCATATGAATATATACGAGCCATTAAGTGTTAGTGCCAGAGGAAACTACCACTATTTCATTACCTTTACTGACAATTATTCCAGATATGGATATGTATATATTTTAAGATACATGTCTAAAGCCTTTGAAAGGTTCAAAGATTTTAGATCCTTTCAAAGGCTTTAGATATGAAGTGGAGAAACAAACTGGGTGAAGTATTAAGTCTTTTAAATCTGATCGAGGAGACGAATACTTAAGCTCAGAGTTGCTTGATTATTTAAAAGAGAATGAGATTCTCTTGTAGTGGACTTCGCCAGAAACTCCACAACTAAATGGGGTTGCAGAGAGTAGGAATCGAACCCTGTTGGACATGGTTCGATCCATGATGAGCTTCATTGAGATTCCTCTTTTATTCTGGGATATGCTCTGGAAACGACAACATTTCTGTTAAACAGAGTGCCAAGTAAGTCGATGCCTAAAACAGCATATGAAATGTAGTGTGGCAAAACCCCTTCATATAAGTACCTTAGGGTATGTGGGTGCCCTGCTTACATGAAGCAGCTGATGGGAGATAACTTGGATGATAGATCCAATTTATTTCAGTTTGTGGGATATCCAAAGAAATCCATTGGATACTATTCTACGACCCTTCGAAATAAAATGTGTTTATTTCGAGGAATGTCACCTTCTTAGAAAAGGAGTTTCTAACAGATAGAAAATGCGAGGTTGTAGAGCTTGAAAAAATTTAAAAACCACAAAGTGTCCCACAAAAGGCAGTAGCGACAGAACCACCCAAAACTAACATTCCTATCACATAGCCTCCTAGGAGATCTAAAAGAATTTCGAGACCACTTGAGAAGTATGGTCTTTTGTTGGAGAATAACAAGGATGAGCATTCTTTGGATAATAATCCAAGAAATTATGGAGAATCGATGTTAGACATTGATTCAGGGAGATGGCAAGAAGCTATGCAAATTGAGATGGACTCCATGTAATCTAACAAGATATGGACCTTGATGGACCATACGGTATAGTACCCATCAGCTGCAATTGGGTCTACAAGTGAAAGTTTTGAGTAGATGGAGAAATAGAGACCTATAAAACATAACTGGTTGCAAAAGGCTATACTCAAAAGCAAGGCGTTGACTATGAGGAATCCTTTTCACCAATGGTGATTCTAAAATCCATCCGGATATTACTTGCCATATCAGTGTATTATGACTACGAGATATCGTAAATAGATGTGAAGACCGCCTTTCTCAATGGGAATATTATGGAAGAGATCTATATGAGACAGCTAGAGGGCTTTATATCTAGTGAAATATCAAAAAGTTTACAAACTTCAGAGACCTATTTACGACTCAAACAAGCTTCCTGAAGCTGGAATCTTTGATTCGACGAGGTAATTAAATCATTTGGTTTTCTCAAGAATCCAGATAAACCTTGTGTGTATAAAAAAGTTAATGGGAGCACAATAACCTTTTTTCTCCTTTATGTTTATGATACACTACTCATTGAGAATGACATAGGGATGTCGGAATCAACAAAGGTTTGGTTATCTACACAGTTCTCCATGAAGGATTTAGGATAAGCATCCTATATTTTGGGAATTAGGATCTATAGAGATAGATCCAAAAGAATGATTGGACTATCCCAATCTACATACATAGATAAAGTGCTATAAACATTTAGCATGAAAGAATCCAAAAGTGGATTCTTACTCATGAGTCGTGGGGTTTCTCTTTCGAAGTCAATGTCCCCAAACACTATGGAGGAAAGAGACAAAATGACTCGCATATCATATGCATCCGCAATTGGAAGCATTATATATGTAATGTTATGTGTGAGGCCTGTTGTTGCATATACTCTGAGTATCACGAGTAGATATCAATTCAATCTGAGCAAGGAACAGTGGAAAGCTGTAAAGATGATCTTTAAGTACTTGTAAAGGACTAAGGAAGTCTTCTTAATTTACAAAAATGGAGAACTAAAGCTAGATAGCTTTACTGATTCTAGTTTTCAGTCCGATGTAGATGGTTTAAAGTTAATGTCAGGATTCGTATTCATGCTAAATGGTGGAGCTGGAAGAGTTCTAAACAAGAGATAATTGTGGATTCCACTACCGAAGCTGAATACATCGCAGCATGTGATGCAGTGAAAGAAGTTTGGATAAGGAATTTCGTCCAAGAGTTGGGTGTAGTCCCTTTTGTTGTTGATACAGTTTTGGTCTACTACGATAACAACTGTTGGGTTCACTATAATTGTAGGGGTATACGCAGTGGAAAATTAATTTTTTATCAAATATAAATTTAACCCATTTGATTCGAAAGTGAATTTAACGATCACACTTATTCAAGTGAATATATAAATAAATATAAAATTCGAATTATACCTTTCGCACAATCCGGTTGTTGTAGGGAATGAAGTAATAAATTGTTCATCCTAGATTTTCAAAACTCGCAGGGATCCAAATATCTCCCATCTATCAAGTCCACAACATAGAAGGGTAACACTAATCAAAATGATTTACTAGTATCCTTTTAATTGTTTACTAATCTAGAATCGAAGTAAATTTTCAAGAACAATAATGATTAATTCTTTAAGTTCTTGAAATTATATTATGAAGAGAATAACAAAAAACTGATTTTCTTTTAAAGAGTAAGAAATTCAAGATTACAAGAAAACACTTTTCTTTTTCTTTTCTTGGAGAGTAAAATAGAATACTTCAGCAAAATAATTTTTGCTTAATTTTCTGAATTAATTATGTAATTTTTGTCCATAAGCATTTATAGGGCTGAAAATTTGATTATTCTCCAACTCTTGGAGAGTTTGACAATTTTGAACTATTTCAAAGTCTTATTTTGGAAGAATTCTAAATCTTCTAAAAACTCTTCTCTTTTCTCTCTCCTATTGTATGTGGACTAATTTGAGACTACATTAATCATCAAAATTGTCTACATATATTGTTGATATTAATTTGAACTCTTCAAATAATATCAAGATAGATATATATCATATATATACTATAATTATATTTATATATAAATTAAATCTTAATGGCCAATTTTATCCCATAAAATCAGTCATTATATTTATTTATCTATAAATATATTAATTAAATAAATCATATTTATTTAATTTATTCTCTTCATATTTTAGTGGGCTTCTCAAGTGGTCCACATTAATTTTTGGGTCTGGACTAAAAAATTCACGAATCAATTCAATTGATTCAATCCCAATTTAATCAATTCAATTAATTAATTTAATTTACTCCAATTGGATTTTCTAATCAAATTAGGCCCAATTAAATAATCTAATTACTTAATTGAATAATTTAATTTAACTATTAAATTAAATAAAACCCTTAATTAATTAATTAATCAATATTAACTAATTAATTTTCAACCATTGGATAAATTCTAAAATTAGAAATGTTACTTTTTATAAAGATGTGTGACCTTCTTAGATTTACTACTAAGCTAGTAGCGGGTTTGCAATATTTGCAATTTATGAATAACAATTATTCTAATTAATTAATCCAATTAATTAATCCGCTTGGAATCAACTCCTTAATTCCATGAACCTCACTATCCATGAAAACACCTAACAAGTAATCATGGCAAACTAGTTCTAGGTAAAATAGCGAGTGAACATATTTCAATTGTGAGTACCATACACGTACGATCCTTTCGACAACTAATCTCCCGATTGAATCTAGGGCATAAATTATAAGTTGAAACCCTAAATGATTTAATAATTGTGATCCCATTTCAAGTTCTAATGATTCTTGATGAATCACGATTTATTCTGCCTTGGCCAAGGTTTTTGAAGTACGAACTATAAAAATACAAGAGATTTTCTTGTTTAAAAAGACAAGTGTCGAATTCTATGTTGGCCATTGATAAACCTCCATGCACATCAACGCAACACCCAACATAACCCCTTTGTGATTGTCAAGCAATTAGAAGATATATCAAACTATTGTATGATGTACAGAAGGCTACCATCATGCCTCAAGTCTGAGGACTAGGTGTGTACTATCACAACATAAAAATTCTTATTTCGACAGGCAAAACCTCCAACTAATAATTTTTTGCAGGCCATGTTCGGTGTACTTATTTTCTAACAAGCACCCACATACATGCACTTATGTCTCTACGCTAATGATGTATGGGTGCTAGTGTATGTGTCTGGGTGCTTGTTAAGTAACGAGTACACTGAACGACCCATTGGGAAATTTTTAATTGGAAAGCAGTGTTTGTCAAACTGGAATTTCCTGGCAACGGTAGTGCATTAATTAGTTTTTTAACTTGAGGCACCATGGTGGCTTTGTGCACGACATCATATACTTTGATGTATTTTTTAAATGCATGACAATCATTAGGCTTAATAGAAAAGGTTCACTTGCTATTCACCTAAGATTAGGTAGTCGAGATGCCCTGCTAGGTGCTTCCCTTCATTTGTATGGTTCTTGAAATTAAAAGGTAAATTCCAAATGGATTAATTAATTGAAACATTAAATTTATTCATAAGTTATAAGCCCGCTGCTAGTTTAGTTGTGAATCTAATGGGTTAGACATAAATTGAGATGATCCACTTCTATATCTATTTTTGTAATTCAAAGTGTTAGATTAAGTTGATTAATGAAGAATAATCAACTTGAGTTAGAATGGATTTAAATAGTTAAATTAATTAATTCAAATAAATAATATGATTATTTATTTGAACCAAATAATGATTAGGAGCTCTTGAGAGTGAATTAATTAATTGATGGAGATCAATTATATTATCCTAGCCACAAATTAATTTAACCAATTAAAATAATAGAATTATTTTAATTGAATTAAAATAAAATAATAGAATTATTTTAATTGGGGCCTAATATGATTTAGTAGCCTATGATGGAACCAACTAATTAATTAATTAGATCAATTAATTTTATTGGGCTTTTTAATTAATTGATGGAGATCTACAAATTGGACTTTAATAAATTAATTAAAGTTTAAGCCCATGGGTTAGAGGCCCATTATGATCTTTTAATTGTTAGAATTTAAGAGTCCTAATAAAGATAGAAAGAATTTGACTTGGAGAGAAAGAAATAAGAGATAAGGAATGAGAAGATTTTCTAATTAGATTAGGTGACTAATTGTTGGGTTCGCGCGATCCCAGGGTATGCTTAGCGTAAAATTTAAAAATTTAAGAACATCATACCATAGCAATTATAGTAATACCCTGGATTCAATGCGATTTCTAACAAGCTCACAATTTCAAACGGTTGTAGTAAAATAATTAAAGTTTTAATTTTTACCTTTCTCTACACTCCGATTGTCGTAGGGATTGAAGTAATCAATTGCTAGCCCTTTTTTTCAATTTGGTTCACAGGGATCCATGCGTCTCTCTTCTAAAGTGGTCCAAGCTTTGAGTAAGAACACAACATCAAAATTCCGCTAGTAATTCTGATTTCTTTTCTAACCTAGTTTATGGAGTATGTATAGAAAATATTAATTATTGTTATCAACTTGTGATAAATGAATTAATACTTAAAATAAAAGATGAAAATTTTGGTGGGAAAAAGGATGAAGGAGAAAACAATTTTCTTCTCTTTTTGTCTCGAAATGGCCGAAAATTGAAGGCTATTACTCACCTCAAATTCCAAAAAGTCTCACTCTTGGTATTTTTGTTCTCCTCTTGATTGGTTGGAAGACATTTTGGTTTATCCAACTTCTAACTTTATCCCTTTCATATCTTTCAAAGATATTTAAGATTTTTCAAGAATTCCAAACTCTTGAGTTTCCATTATTTTTCAACCACCTTCATGGGCCTCTCCAAATGGGCATTTTTGAATTGAGTTTTGAGTTAAAATAAATTCCACAATTAATCTAATCAATTATTTTAGTTTAATTTTAATTAATTAATTCCATCTAATCCACCTAATCAAATTAGGCCTAATTAAATAATCTAATTATTTAATTAAATAATTAATTTAATAATTAAATTAACTTACGGGCTACACAATTAATTTAATCCAATCGAATAATTGTTTCAGTCCAATTAAGCTTTCTAATATTATTAGGTCCAATTAAATAATTTAATTATTTAATTGAATAATCAATTCAACTCATCGAATTAATTTAGGCCCTAATTAATTAATCTTCATTAATTAATTGGATCTAACCCCTTGGATCAATTCCTAAGTTAGAAATGTTCTATCTCAAATTGTGTGTGACCCTTTAGGTTCACAACTAAGCTAGTCATGGGCTTGCAACATTTGCAATTGATGAATAATAATTATTATTTTGATTAATTAATTGAATTAATTAATTTGTTTGAAATTAACTCCTTAATTTCAAAAACTTCACAAGTCATGGGAAACACCTAACAAGTGTATCATGCCTACCTAGACTTAGGTGAAATAGCGAGTGAACCTATTCAATAACGAGTATCATACACGTAAGATCCTTTTGTCAACTAATTCCCGATTAAGTTTAGGGCATGTATTAATAGTCAAAACCCTAATTGCTTAATAGCTATGGTTCCATTTTAAATTTCAATGACTCATGACGAATCATTAAAAAACCATGTCTAACATTTATCTTGTCTTGGCCTACGACTTCTGAGTTATGAACTATAAAAATATAGGAGATTGACTTATTCTGCCAGACAAGTGATGAATCATTTATTGGCCACTCATTAACCTCCATACACATCAATGCAACATCTAACGTATCCCTTTTGTGATTGCTAGACAATCAGAAGATAGAACAAAACAAAATATGATATATACAAGGCTACCATGGTACCTCAAGTTAAAAAACTAATTGTGTACTATCATAACATGGAAATTTTTTATTTCGACAAACAAGTTTTCAATTAAGAATTTCCATCAAGCCTATTTAGTGTACTTGTTTCCTCACAAGCATCCGCATACATACACTAGCATCACTACGCTAATGTCCATGGAGTGAGACATCCTCCTCATACAAGCATGCATCATATGTGTGAGCCTATTAGACTATTCGATGTCCCATTTCAAAAAGCAATTGATTCAAAATTAATTTAAGACCAAAGTCATAGAGGCATATTCCATAATCACCATCAAATGCATGACCATGCCCCATAGCTAAGTTTGGTTTAGGGACTTTATCTAATTACAAAAATATAATATAAGATAAAGAAATCTGCCTATTTGTTAATATGATTTGAAAAAAGATTATTTTTATAAATACAAGAGTATAAAAGACGTCCAGTCTAATTGACTCGTTGGACAATACTCTAACACTAATTAAGGTAAGAATTGGAGATCTAATGGGATTAGGTTAAAACTACATTGTGTATATAAATACATAATGTAGGGGCCAAAAACTATAAGTAGGAGAGCTAGAATTTTCAGCCCTCTCTCCTCTTCTCATTCTCGTTTTCTTTTATGTTATATTTTTTTAATTCAAGAAAAATTACTACATCAAAAAGTTTCATCTCTTTTTGATTAAAAGGTTAATTCTTCCATCACTTGTAGATTTAAGAATTAATCTTCACTCTCAAATACATTTAGAAATAAGAAGTTCAAATTTAGTAGCAAGGATTTGAAGCTGGTGGATCTGCTTCAAAGCGTGGACGTTAGAGGGACTACACTTGGAGTCCTTGGTGAATGTTTTGAGAGGCCATCAAAATTATTCAAGAGGAGCTTGAAGAATCTGAATCCCTTCTTTCTCTTCATCAACTATTTTACTTGAAAGGTATAAGCATAAAAGTTTAGTTATTTAAATTTACTAAACGAGCAATTAGAAATGCAAATTAAAAATCACATCAAATTCGGGATATGCATATTCACATTTGATGTATGATTTTATTTCAATTGTTGAAAATTTTTAAATTGTCCTTGTGCTTGCAATCTAGTGATTATGTTATTTCAATTATTGAAAAATTTTAAATTTTCATTGTGCTTGTAATGCCGTGATTATGTGAACCCCACTATTCCCCCGATTGAACCTATGGCATGGATGATTAGTTGAAACCCCAATAGCTCAATAACTATATATTCATTCCTAATAGCTTGAATCGATGATGAACAATTAGAAAACCTCACATCTAATTTTCATCCAACCTTGGTCAAGGATATTAGAGTCAAGTATAGTGAAACACAAGAGATTCACCTATTCATCTAGATAGGTGGCAGATCCTTTGCTGGCAACTCATTAACCTCTATACATGAAGATGTTACACCCAACATAAACTCCTTATGATTGTCATGCAATCGAAAAATATATCAAGGTGCAACATGTCCTACACAAGGTTACCATAGAGCCTCAAGTCCAAGGACTGACTCTTGCATTATCATAATGAGAAAATTCCCATTCGACAATACAATATTTCTAATTGAAAATTTCCAGGCAGGGTAGTTTAGTGTACTTGTTTCCCAACAAGCACCCGCATACATACACTAGTGTCACCACACCAATGTCCATGGAATGAGGCATCCTCCTTTTGAACCTGCATCTTATACGTAAGTCTCAGTGGGATCAATAATGTCCCATCTCATTGATCTATGGTTTGGAATATTTTAAAACCATAACCTTGGTGGTATATTCCACAATCACCTTCATATGCGTGTCATACCCCACATCAATTGGTTCACCGGGCACTACTCTAACAACGCTGATGACTAGGCTAACTGGAAGACATTGCCACCTATGTGGCACATGATTGACTAGTGTTCCTAGCAGTGGGGATGTCACTGCACAGTATTTATTATGCCTCTTAATGCAGCCCAAGGGCTGCACATTTTGATCATTATGTGCAAGATTTGGCAAGACCCTTGTATTGTGTCATTGAGGAAAGTAATACGAGGTTAGGATTATTTTTACAAATCTAGTGTGTTAGGTTTATATTGTGCATGTATGAGTGCGTTAGATTGCAAAATAAAAATACTCACACTAAATTAAACATGAGTGTGTGAGAGAGTGAATAGTTGATTGATTGGTGAGCAATCAAGATGCATGGTGGGTGGAAAATCAAGTGAAAAAAAAATAGATTTTTAGATCCCTGTGATCAATAGTATAGGGTTCGGTTTGAATTGGATGCTCTTGTTATCATTAATATACTTCTTGACATGGAAAAGGGTCATTGGCAACTCCAAAAACTCTTTACCAAACTACGACTCTTCTAGCGACTGATGACCATTACATTCACTCATTTATACCGCGAAGGAATCAAGTTGCTGATTTTTTAGCCCACATAGCATGTGTGGGACTTTCCTCCACATTCACTCGTGTCACAGCTCCCAAAAGAAAGTTAAGGTTTGGTAAGGGTAGATAAGTAGGAATTTCCTTAATTTAAAAGCATAGCTTCAAGCATAAATCTAGATGCAAAAAAATCTAGGAGAATAGATTATACTGCACCTAGGTGCTATGACGAGTGAAGGAAAACATAAATAGAAGCACTTTCATCCTAGCGCTTAGGCACTCCACACACTGGTCTTAAGCTAGTTTCAATTGATGGAAGACAATACTGGAGGCGCCTATGCGCTCCTCTATAGAGCTTAGGTGCTACACAATTTTTTGAGAGACTTGTTCCAGACCTTTAGGGAGATTGGAAGACTTGGAAGAGTAGAATAATGGAAGACTTGGCCTGGATTCTTACAAAAATTCATGCGCACGGTACATCAATTAACTTATTATTCTAGCATAAATAATCTTTGTATAGATTCTCAAATAATTTTGCTTAAATTTCTAGAACAATTATTGTTTAGAATTTTATAAAGGGATTAAGTACTCCTTATTCATATTTTTATTAAACTATATTGGTATTCTTATTTTGTGATTTTTATAAAGTGGTAGGATTCATGTGAAACCCACCACCTAAGTACAAGAGGTTTTAACCTAAATAAAAAATAACACATTTTATTTATGGATATATTATGCCATTGAAAAATTAATTATCTCATACTCCCTCAACCCCATCAAGGATGTTGTGTGTTATATTTTGATTGATCCCAATTTGTTTATTACTATAAAAGTAGTACTATTCTATCCTTTAGTTTAAGTTTTAAAAATTGAATTAAATCATTCTTATCTTAAACAATCTATTTATTTAAGAAAAAAAGTTTATTTATACTTACAAGGGAAAATACAAATTAGAATAAAATTATTCTATACATTCTCTAAGGCAATTAATGTTGACAAATTTTGGAAGAAAGTAACACAAAATTGGCTTTCGTTAATTCCCAAAAAAAAAAGTTAAATAGGACATCCTTTGTGGAACATAAGAAATAGTAATAATAACTTGTTTACCATATTGATTTTTCTATTCACAAATTCCTATCACAACTATTAATATGTTTATATGTACTTACAAGCATTTTATTGAACTTCAATTTCTTTTTCTTTTTTTGAGAAAAAAAACATGCTTTAGTCACTCACATGCATGCTTAAAAAAGTGATTAGTAACATAATTAACCCAAATTTTGAACAACTAAAGTAATAAATTAGTTTATTAAATATAAAAAAATATTAAACATAAAAAAAGCATTTTGATTATTTAAATTTAAAATAAAGTGATTAATTATTGATATCAATAAATTTTGACTATTTTTTTAAAAAAAGTAAGTATATCTTTCTCTTTGTTCAGAAGTATTTGGGGACATGGACATAGAGAAAGAAATACCTTAACTTATCGGCAGGAATCCCCTCTTGGATTCCTCCATGCTAAACTTCTTTAGCATCTTATCATGTACACAGATTGGAATAGTCTGATTTTCCTCTTATATCTATCTTTATAGATCTTGATCCCCAAAATATAGGATGTATCTCTCAAATTTTTCATAGAGAATTGAGTAGACAACCAAGCCTTTGTTGATTGTAGTATCCCTACATCATTCTAAATGAGTAAGATGTCCTCAACATATAGCACAATAAACATCACTGCCCAGTATATCCTTTTACATATATCTTTTTTTTTTTGCAAACTAAATATGAACAATAATAGCTCGTCCAATATCCGATATCTGTACATTTTCTTGAAATCACAATTATCATTCATTCTACTAAATAAACAAATAAAAAGGTACATGATCATCACCTAAAACTTAGTCTTACAATTTCTTATCACTTATTTTCACATCTACCTCTCTTATTCAGAGATTGTTATTACTTATTACAAAAATCTATTTAAGTGTCTTTTATGTCTTTCACCTTAAGCTTAACCTTTCATCGACCTTATTTTGAGTATTTGAAATTGGATCGATCAAAATTAATCTTACCAAAATATTAATAAACAGATAATTCATTATTTACTTAATTCATCCTCTATACAACACTCAATTCCTATAATAGCTTATGATATAAAATTTGTATGAATATTAGTCTATTGAGATATTTCATTCCAAGCACATTTGTAGTTAGATGGATCATACAATATATTCACTTACTAATAATATTCATCATTTCTTCAAGTTCAACTCCTTTTGAGTATATAGACATTTCAAATACTTCGGTTTTGTAATGTCACATGTAGTATTATATAAATAATCTAATTAACTCAAAGAGTGTTGAGTAACTTTTCTATATTGCATCAAACATATACCAAAAGACAATGAGATACACCACTATGCACAATAAATAACTTATATCTAAAGTTGGAGTCACTACTGAAGCTCAAATCAATTCTCTTTAAGTAATTAGAAATTTCTTCCCACTTAGTGAACCATTCAAATTTCAAAAACCTATATGTATGATGAAATAAAGTAGTAACAACTAAGGAGAAATTTTGACTAAATACCCAATAATATCACTAACCCAGAAAACTTTTCTTATTTCTATCACATTTATTGGTCTTCTCTATTTTAGTACAACCTTGAAGTTTTGAATAGTTACAAAGATATCTTCTTTAGAAAATTACCAGTGCAAAAAATAAATAATGTATTCTACTTCCTTAGAGTTTCCAAGATCATATTGAAATATCAATCATATTTCTCCTCATTGTACACCAAGATATCATCAATGAATATCACCCCCAACACACCCATGTAGAATTATCAAACACATTATTCATCATGTATATCAAAATAATTAAGGTATTAGTCAACCCAATGGCACAACAAGAAATTTATAATTAATTCAAACTTAAAATCAATCCTTAAGATTACAGTAGCTCCTCTTAATTTATCAAATAAACCTTAGTATGAAAAATTGTACTTATTGCAAATTATTACTCAATTCAGTTGCAATAAATAATACATAACCTCAAGATTCATCTTTTTTCTAGGTGAATATGAAGTGGAGCTTGCCTAGGAGAAGTGCTAGACCTTAATGTCTTACCTAATATTATAACGATATCACTAAAGGTTCATCGAATTCCAATAGGTGTATATGATAAACTAAATTAGAGATTGGATTTGTTCTTACAACAATATCCCGGATAAAATTAGTTGGCTAATCAATAGCATGCCCGAAAACTTCTTTTCAACATGTATTAAGAGATCTGAGATCACACAAATGGATTTTTAGTAAACTTGATCATTTCTAAAAATGCTAGCACAACCTAAAGATCGATAATTGATAAGTTAGTTTTATACCAACAATTCATATACCTTTTGATTAATATTTGATTTGTTTTCAAGTGTTTGTGTTACGTTTTATGCATTTAGTGTGAAATCTTGTAGGTAATGACAATAAGAGAAGAAAATGAAAAGAAATCAAAAACTTGGTTGAAATATTGAAGAATTCGAGTTGTGGTGCCACTGATGGCAGTTTTGGTATTTCAATCATAACTCTCAGGAAAAATTTCATATAAACTTTATTCTTGATCCATTGAAAAAAGATATAGATCTACAACTTCTATGTTTACCACAAAATCAAATTTGGTCGATTTCAATAAGAAAAACTGAGTTCAAGGGTCAGCACTGGGTTGCAATTTTTTATGATGACACATCTTAGTATTTCTAGTATAACTCTCTCGAAAGAAGTCATATGTAGTTTATTCAAGTTCCAATAGAAAGACAACACATAGGACTACAATTTATATGAAAACACCAAAATCTAGTTTAGCTTTTAAAGTGGTAAAATATCAGTTGAAAGAGACTAAAAGTGCTACAGAAACCGATTCTGGGCAGCAAGTGCAGCGCCTAGGCAGTGCCTAGTCACTGTACACACTATTTTGGACAGCAAGTGCAGCACCTAGGCGCTGCTGGGAGGACAAGTAAGGTCAAAATGGGCATTTTGCCATCTTTAGGGGATTTTCCATCTATTTTGAGGGATTCTAAAAGCCTCTAATAAGTTTTTGGAAGGGGAGAATAGTGAGGGGAAGCCAAGAAGCAAAGGAGAACAAGGAGACTTGGAGAGAAGAAGGCCATTCTTAGAGACAAGCCATTCTTGGAGACAAGGAAAGCTTCAACCATTATTTCTACTTCACAAATTGGTGAACAATTTTCATGTTCTTTCTTAAGTGTTTCTTGAATTTATATTCATACATGAGGAGCTAAACTTTCCTTTCTAGAGGATGATGTAACCTTATTTGAACCTATGTTATGAATTCCAAATAATATTAGTTTAACTTATTCATCTTGTTTGTGTTATTTTGTTTAGTATTTCATCCTGATTAATTGGCCACTAATTGAGATAGTTTGACATATGAGATTCTACACTCAAGAGAGGGAATATTATACATGATCATAGGGATAACACAACCTAGGAATCATAGAGTTGAGAAGCTTATGTAACCTTTGAAATTTTGAAGAAGAATTCATTGAACTTTTGTAGAGTTTACTCTTGAATTTTTATAAAGATATCAAAATTCATGTTAGAACTTATAGTCAATTCGGCACTCAACAGAGGGAATTGATGAGCTTAGGAATTCTTAACTTACATGTGTTATTAACTTGAATTGGTATATTTTGGAAGAAAGAACATAGGTGAAATTAGGTGAGTCATTCCTCTATAATTTCTTGCTCATAAGGTGTTTGTTGAATTGCTTCTAAAAACTCCATTCTTGTCTATGCTTTTTTATCTTACTTTACTTTGTTTACTAATCATCATTCAATTTTCTAGATAAAATTAGGACTATTTAAACTATGGTACTTAATGCAATTTTTTATTACAATCTTTGTGGATACGATACTTAACTTATCATTATATTAAAATTGACACCGTGCACTTGCGGTTTGCATAAATTTCACGAACAAGTTTTTGGTGCTGTTGCTGGGGATTATTTTATCATAATTGCATTAATATTGTTATGACTTAGTCTTGATTTTAGTTTAGATTGTTTTTACTTTCTTCCCATATTTTGATGTTGTTTTGTCTTACATTGGATTATACGTATTTGTATACGTAAGACTAAAAGTCTTGACTTGGATTATTTTGATCTAAAAATTGAGCGAACTCTTCGAGCTATTAGAGTAGCAAAAAGAGTTGACGATCAAACCATGGCAGATAACCCCAATAATGTTAATGTGAACGCCAATCTTCCATTGCAACAACCACTACCACAACGAGCTATTCGGGACTATTTTCAACCAACCATGAACCAAAACTACTCTGGGATAGCTCGACAATCGATCAATGCTAATAATTTTGAACTTAAACCAGCTCTCATTAGCATGGTGCAACAAAACCAATTTGGAGAAAGTGTGGTGGAGGATCCAAATGCGCACTTAGCTATATTTTTGGAGATTTATGATACCATCAAAACGAATGGAGTGCCCGATGATGCCATTAGACTTCGCTTATTTCCATTCTCTCTTTGAGACAAAGCTAGGCTATGATTATAATCTTTTGCACCATATAGCATACTGAGTTGGAATGACTTGACACAAAAATTCCTTGCTAAGTACTTTCCACCAAGCAAGACACTTCAACTCAAGAGTGAGATAGTTCAATTCCGTCAAAAAGATTTTGAGCTACTATATGAAGCTTGGGAGAGGTTTAAAGATTTTCTAAGAAGGTGTCCTCAACATGGTTATGAGGCTTGGCGACAGGTACAATACTTCTTTAATGGTTTGGACAGGCGAACTCGAACCATAATAGATGTTGCCGCAAGTGGGACTTTGATGTCTAAGATTGCTAATGAAACCCATATTTTGCTAGAGGAGATGGCTACTAATATCTATCAATGGCCTTCCGAGAGGTCTTCCATAAAAAAGATTGCCGATGTTCTTGAAGTAGATTCATTTACACAATTAGCTGGACAAACTTCTGCTCTTTATAACCAAATTGCAGTTTGGACTTCTAACGGAGTTTCTCAAGGAATGGACTCCATGGCATCCACCAGCACTTCATTTATGGACACCAAAGGTAATGAGTAGGTAAACTTTGTCAATAATCATAATTTTAATTTCAGGGAAAATCAACTACCTACTCACTACCATCCGGGGCTTAGAAATCATGAGAATTTTCCCTATGCTAATAATCGAAATGTGCTTCAACCCCCACTGGGTTACAACAATCCACCACATCCAAACCCTCAAGTAGGTGAGAATAAGGCATCTGTGGAGGATTTGATCAGTACTTTCATTGGTAAGATAAGAGCCCGATTAAATAAAGATGAAGTGAAGATAGACAACACTGAGACTCAATTGGGGCACCTAGCTTCAAGTTTAGGAGCTCAAATGAAATCAATGGAGACTCAAATTGGACAGCTTGCTATTGAAATTAATGCTCAAAAACATAAAAGAAACTTTCCAAGTGATACGAAAATGAATCCAATGGAGTATTGCAAAGCTATCCAACTTCGAAGTGGAACCAAAATCAAGAGGCAGGAAATGCAAAGTTCTAAAGTTGATGAGCCAATGGAAAGCACCTCAAGTGAAAGTCCTATGGAGAAACAACCAAATAAAGAAGAAATGTAATCAAATGAACAAACAGGGGCTGAGAAGATAAAATCTACTTCTAACTTTGAAACTTCTAAATTTAATGATCCCATTCCTTTTCCACAAAGATTTCAAAAGAAAAAGATTGATTCACAATTTGCAAAATTTCTAGAAATCTTCAAGAAAATTCATATTAATATTCCTTTTGCAGATGTTCTTGAGCAAATGCCCAACTACGCCAAGTTCATGAAAGATTTGATGTCAAGAAAAAGGCGATTGGTGGAGTTTGATATCGTGAATCTCACAGGGGAGTGTAGTGCTATTTTACAGAAAAAGCTTCCTCAAAAATTGAAGCATCCATGGAGTTTTACTATTCCTTGTACCATAGGAGGATCTTTCTTTGATAAAGCATTATGTGATCTTGGAGCAAGTATTAATTTGATGCCACTTTTTATTTTCAGGAAATTAGGAATTGGAGAAGTCAAGCCATCCACAATCACCTTGCAATTGGCGGATAGGTCTCTCACTTATTCAAGAGGAGTTGTTGAAGATGTATTGGTAAAAGTGGATAAATTCATATTTCCTGTAGATTTTATGGTGTTAGATATGGAGGAAGACCAAGAAATTTCTTTAATTCTTGGTCGACCATTCCATACTACGAGGCGTGCTTTGATTGATGTGCAACGCAGTGAATTCACTCTAAGAGTTGATGAAGATGAAGTGATGTTTAACATTTATCGTGCATTGAAGTTTCAAAAGGAACTACATACTTGTAATAGGATTGAAATGTTAGAAACTTGCTTGCATGATCATTTCCTCAAACAAATTCCTATCAAACCCTTAGAGAGATGCATTATTCATTTCATAATGCAAGGTAATGACCATGATATTGATAATGATGATTTATTTAATGCATTACTTGCTTTTTCTTGAATTAGGAGAGGTATAGTTAAAAAAGAATAATGCAAGGAAGCAATAGGAGATACCATAATCAAGGACCAAACAATATCACCAGAGTTGAAAGCACTTTCCGAGCATTTATGGTATGAATTTCTAGGTGCTAACAACATGTATCTAGTAATTATTTCTGCATCCCTATCTCCTTTAGAGGTTGAGAAATTGCTTTATGTTTTAAGAGAGCATAAATCTGCTATTGGTTGGTCAATTTCAGATTTAAAAGGTATTAGTCCTTCAATTGTCATGCATGAAATCTTAATGGAAGAATCTTATAACCCATCTATTGAACATCAACATAGACTAAATCCTACAATGAAAGAGGCTGTAAGAAATGAAGTCTTGAAATGGTTGAATGCTGGAGTTATTATGCAATTTCTGTTAGTTCTTGTGTAAGTCCAGTTCATGTAGTTCCAAAAAAGTGTGGCATAACCATAATTCAAAATGATAATAATAAATTAATACCAACAAGGACGATCACAGGTTGGCGAGTGTGTATTGATTATACAAAACTCAACAAAGCTACTCCTAAAGACCATTTTCCCCTCCTATTTATTGATCAAATGTTAGACCAACATGTAGGGTATCAATACTATTATTTTCTCGATGGTTATTCGGGGTACAATCAAATTATCATAGCACCTGAAGACCAAGAGAAAACAACATTCACATGCCCTTATAGTACCTTTACTTTTCGAAGAATGCCATTTGGATTATGTAATGCCCCAGCCATATTTCAAAGATGCATGATGGCAATTTTTCATGATATGGTGGAGAACATAATGGAAATTTTTATGGATGATTTTTCAGTATTTGGCTCCTCATTTGATTTATGTCTACATTATTTTTCTCTTGTTTTGCAGAGATATGAGGAGACTAACCTTGTTTTAAATTGAGAAAAATGCCATTTTATGGTAAAAGAAGGTATTATTTTGGTCACCGAGTGTCCTCCGAAGGACTTGAGGTAGACCGACCAAAAATTATTGCTATTGAAAAACTTCCACCACCAATCAATGTGAAAGCTATTCATAGTTTTTTGGACATGCCGGGTTTTATAGAAGATTCATTAAAGATTTTTTAAAAATTATAAAACCTTTGTGCAACCTTTTAGAAAAAGATAAATTATTTGACTTTAATGTTGATTGCTTATAGGCCTTTGATCATATCAAGAAGGATCTCATTTCAGCTCCTATTATGGTGGTACCAGATTGGACCCAACTATTTGAACTTATGTGTGATGCTAGTGATTATACGGTTGGAGCAATGTTAGGACAAAGAAAAGATAAAATTTTCAGGGCCATTTACTATGCAAGCCGAACACTTGATGATGCTCAACAAAATTACACCACTACTAAAAAAGAATTGTTAGCCGTTGTGTTTTCATTTGATAAATTCCTTGCTTAACTTGTAGGTACCAAGGTGATAGTGTATACCGATCATACTACTATTAGGTACCTCTTTGCCAAAAAGGATGCAAAACCAAGGCTAATCCAGTGGATACTCCTTTTTCAAGAATTTGATATTGAAATCAAAGATAAGAAAGGAAGTGAAAATATGGTTGCGGATCACTTATCGAGGTTGGAGCATAAAAATGAAAACTTTAAAGGACCAATTAAAGAATTTTTCCCAGGTGAGTTTATTTTGGCAATCAAAGATAGTTTACCTTGGTATGCAGATTTTGTGAATTATCTTGCAGGTGGATTATTACCCCACGACCTCCATATCATCAAAAGAGAAAATTCTTACATGATGTGAAATCATATCCATGGATGATCCTTTGCTCTTCAAAAGGTGTTCAGATTCTATTATTTGGAGATGCATTCTAATGGAAAAAACAAATGAAATTCTTAAGTACTGTCATTCATCCCTTTGTGGTAGTCATTTCGGACCTACAACGACAACTTCTAAGGTATTGCAATCTAATTTTTATTGGCCATCTTTCTTTAAGGATTGTTATGCTTTTGTGTAGACATGTGACTAGTGTCAAAGGACTGGAACAATTACCAGACGCTATGAGCTTCCTTTGACTAACATGATGGAAGTTGAACTCTGTGATGTTTGGGGGATTGACTTCATGGGACCATTTCCTCCATTAAATGGCCGATCATACATTTTGCTTGTTGTGGATTATGTTTCTAAGTGGATAGAAGCAATTGCCTCACCTACTAATGTGTAATACCCACTACTCGACAACTAGATATCTAGTGTAATTTGACATGATAGAACCTGTGTGCATGCATGGAATATTTTTTTTTTGTAACACTTTAGAAAAAGATAAATCACTTCTTACATGCACAACCCTATTTTAAATACTTTCTCACACATGTCATGTATATAGCAGGATTAGTATTTATATAAAAGCACAACACTTATAACGACCACAATATTTACATACTCTATAAAAACACAACACCGACAACGACCACAATATTTACATACTATATAAAAGTACAACACCCACAACGATCACAATATTTACATACTTATTTATAGTAAAGTTTTAAAAGCAAAATATAGAACCAGTCTAAAAATATAACACAATAGACTTAAAATATAACAAGCCAACAAAATAGCCCAACAGGTCGTCATCCATGTACACACTCCCTCAAACACCTGTAGGAACTCCAACAGCCGCCCAGCCAGTAAATCATGCTTCAAGCATCACCGTACTCACCTACAATGCATAAACTATATGAGCTAACGCTCATTAAGTAATAATTATGCATGTCAAAGAATAATCCACAATATTTAGTCATGCATCTCAAAATGCTATACCCACAATGCAATTTTATGCATGAAAATATTTCTCTCAAAATCATTTCTTTCTTAGGTCCCCTAGCCAACACTACTATCCATGCATTGGAAAAGAGCTTTGTACACTGCCATAATCTAATGGTCAATAATCATATAAGTATTCAAATTCATGCATACTCATACGCATGCAAATCCATACCACGTGAACTTATAATCCATGCATAAAACCATGCAAATCCATGCATGCTTCAGTGCACTAGTAGTAGTCAACAAAATATTTTTCTTTATCAGAATCATGGCGTGCAATGCAAGATTAATCACAATGCTCGTATATGATGCATGCATGTGTCAATGATAATTCCCATGTATGTATGCTCAATAGAGAGCCCTCTACTATGCGCATATGATTTATGATATTATATATAATTCACACATCTACTATGTCTATGCATTGTAGTTGTAAATGAATCTTTACTTACGTTTCACTTGGTTGGTGGCTTAGTATAGATTTGTTTACTGTTCCCCTCCAATCTTAGATATAAAATAGCCTGTAATATTACCAACATCAAGAACCATTCCCAATTTGACAAGTTGAAAGTACAAAATATCATACTAAGACCTTAAATACTAAGTTATCTAGGTTTTACAAACTAAAACCAAATCTAGTCCCTCCAATACCTTAATTTCTCATCTTAGATACATGTAAACATCATATAATTGAAGTATTACAACTCTAATATCATGTACCTAATTGTTAACACTCAATAGCAACATGTCTAGGTTGAAATATGTTAAATTATCAAATGGGACAGATTCACATTTTCATATTTACTTGCTATCCAATTTAGTTGCCTGATAATTTTAACATCCCTAAAAATATCCAATCACTCCCAAATTTTTACCACAGTTAGATAATATGTATATAAATGTAACCAAATCATAGAATTGCTAAAACTCATGGATATAGCTTCCCAAGTTTAGCTCTCTTCACAACATACTGAAACAGATTGTTTTCCTACTGTGACAGTTTTGCACACTTCACGACATTAATGGTTTTGGCACCCTTACGTTTATTCAATCTCTTCCAAATTTTTACCACACTTATATAACATATACACAGAGACAATAAACTTATATTATTGCCTAAACTAATTGATTTAGCTCCCCTAATTTAGTCTCCTTCACAGCACACCAAAATAGATTTTGCTACTTTGGTAATTTGAGTGTTTCTCCAATATCATTTCTATTTCAATTTCTAACTGATCAAAATTCATTCCAATACTCTTAACTCATATATAAACATGTATATGATGATAATTATAGGTTTTATTCAACATACCATACACTTTTGAAGCCTAAAACACAAAAATACTGCAAGGTGACAATTTTTAGCACAAGTGTTTTCTAACAAATATTTCCAACCACAAACCCTTTCTTTATGCATCAAAGCCTATCTAATAACATCCTAACACATTTAAAAATAATATTCAAAGTTATATCAAGTACCCTATCTAGTTTTGTTACAAACTTAGTAGATAATAGAGAATATGTACCTCCAATGATAGAATACTAAACATAAATTTTATACCTGCTATTACTAATGAGTCTGCCTCAACATTGTATTAAACAAAATCTTAAAATACATGGCCAATATTATTCATGAAATACAAAATAAATTATACAACAAATAAAACTTATTGGCATGGTTGTGCTCCACCAGTTTCAAAGATAATGTACTTGGACAGTCTACATAACCACAAACCGGGCTCTGACACTACTCTATAATCCCCCCCCCAACAATAAATATAGATATTGGTATAACAATAATTTTGACAAGGCAGCAGATGTGTGTGCATTTATATATATATATATATATTTTGTCAAATGTAACACTTTGAGAAAATAGTAAAATATTTTCTCACATATAACCCTATATATAGAAAAATCATGATTTATATAAAAATACAACACCCATCATAGTCACACTATTCTCAAACTTATTTATTATAAAATTTCAATAGTTATATAGGACACAACATCCCAAAATTATAATACGATAGACTCAAAAATTAAAATAATAATCTATACTTTCAGAAGAAGTAAGGACATTTTGCATTTTGTAACCCTTTACCTATAGACAACAATTTACACAATAATAATGATTGTAAAAATTAGAATATACTCACAACACAACCTAGTAGGTCGTCATTCATGTACACTGATCCTCATAACATGTAGAAACCCCAATGGCTTGCCTAGTAAGTCTATACTATTAAGTATCACCAGACTTACCTACCATGCATAAACTATCTAAACTAACACTCATCAAGTAAAGATTATGTATGTCAAAGAATAATCCACAATATCAAGTCATGCATCTCAAAATGCCCACAATGCAATTCCATGCATCAAAACATTTCTTTCAAAATTATTTCTTTCTGGGGCCCCTGACCAATGCTACTATGCCGTGCACCAAAAAAAAGCTCTGCACATCGTCATAATCTAATGGCCAATAATTATATAAGCATGCAAATCCATGCACGCGAACCTGCAAATCCATGAATACTTCGGTACACTAGTAGCGGTCAACAAAAATATTTTTCTTTCTCAGAATCATGCCACGCAATGCAAGATCTTTCACAATACTATATATGATGCATACACATGCCAATGCCCATGTGTGTATGCTCAATGGACATGAATGATAGTAATGCGTGCCCTCTGCCATGCACATATGATCTATGTTATTACGTATCAGTCACACATTTACTATGTTTATGCATTGTAGTTGTAAATTAATCTTTACTTACCTTTGATCGGTTGTGTGTTATTTCAAGATTTCTTAAATATTACTCTCCAACCCTAGATGTGAAATAGTGTGTAAAAATAGAAGATATCAATCAACATCCTCAATTAACAAGTTCATTATACCTAATGTAGTATAAACTTCTTGAATATCAATTTAACTAAACAACCTTAGCACTTAGAAATTATAACCGAATACAACCTTTTATGCACCTTTGTTCCACATCTTAAATATGTACTGACCTTATTTAATTGATGTATTATAACTTTTATAACATCCCCCTAAATTTTAGGGATCAAATGCACCACATCTATGTTGGAATGTGTAAATGAACCAAATGGGATAGATTCATAATTTCACATTTTTTGGCTCTCACATTAATTTGCATGATGATTTTGACATCCATAGACATATTCATTCACTCCCCAATTTATATCACACTTAGATAACATCAAAAAAATGTAATCATGTCATAGAATGGCTATAACTCATGGATATAGCTTCCCAAGTTCAGTTCTCTTCATAGCATACTAAAACAGATTTTTCCTACCGTGATAGTTTTGCGCACTTCATGACATTAATGATTTTGGAATTCTTACGTATATTCAATCACTCCCAAATTTTTTACACACTTAGATACATATACACAGAGACAAATATGTTATAGTCGTGCCAAAACTAATAGATTTAATGCTGAAAAACCAGTCCCCTTCACATATGACAGAATCTAAAATTCGATGGTGATAATTTTGAGCATCTCTTCAATATCATTTCCTATTTCAATTTCTAACCAATGAAAATTTATTTCAATACTTTTAAGTTATATATAAACATGTATATGATGATACTTATAGGTTTTAGTCTACCACAAATATTTTCCATTAAGTGTTTGTCATCATAAACATTTTCTTTGTGCACCAAAGTCTAACTAAAAACTTTCTGACATTTTTATAAGAGATGTTGAAAGCTTAATACACAATAAAACCATTCAGAATAATCTGAATACCAAAAGCAAAATTGTATGTAAGTGTTACCTATGCAAATTTTGAGGTTAAACTTGATGGTAATCATTTTTCCTTTACTTTTCTTGTTTTTATTTCAACTTGGAATCAATTTGGAGCACTTGGAGACCTTAAGGTGTGTGTTTAGAAGTTTAAAATGGCTAAAATGAGGGTCTGGTCATGACTTAAGGGTGAAGAAAAGCTTGAGGTGACATTTGAGGTTCTTCCTTAAGCTTGGTAGCAAGCATGCGGTGTCAAGTTGTGGTATAAATCTGACATTTCACCCATGTTTCAAGCCTAGATCAGTTGTATCTTACTACACATTAATTTTATTACATCCTATTTTAATTACCACAAGATCTCATAGATAATTCATAAGCTAATTTCCTAGAAGTTCATTTAATTTCTTAACCCGATTCTGGAATAATTATCCATATTAAATATTATATAATCTTATACATAAATGAATATTGTAATATCACCTTTCAATCATAATATCTTATATCCAATGCCCCAATTATGAAATTTACCCATATATACATTTGAAATACCTAGATGAAATTGAATTAAATCGTATAAGCTTACTAGTAATACTTTTAACACTTCCAAAATTATAACCTACATATCTCCCATCTATATCCAATATTGATCAACCTCATTTTCTTCTTATTTCATTATAAAATCAACTACTTAGATTAGAAAATTCAATAACTAATACCATGCAAGAGGTTCAAACTTAAGTTTAATATTCAAGAATGTCGTATAAATTATGCAATGTCAATAGAAATGCAAGTAGTATATTAAATTAGCACGTAATGCATGAATTATATTGGTCAAGTGAGTAGTGTGAGATTTGGCTATTACAATACACGACATATGATTTATGATATTATATATAATTCACACATGTATTATGTCTATACATTATAGTTGCAAATGAATCTTTACTTACCTGTGATCGATTGTGTGTTACTTCTATGTTTCTTAAGTATTACTCCCCAACCCTAAATGTGAAACAATCTGTAAAAATACAAGATATCAATCACCATCCTCAATTAACAAGTTCATCACACCTAATGTAGTATAAAGATCTTGAATCTCAATTTAACTAAACAACCTTACCACTTAGAAACTATAACCGAATATAACCTTCTACATACCTTTGTTCCACATCTTAAATGTATAATAACCTCACTTAATTGATGTATTATAACTCTTACAATATTTCCCTAAATGTTAGGGATCAAATGCACCACATCTTTGCTGGAACATGTTAATGAACCAAATGGGATAGATTCACCACTTCACATTTTCTTGCTGCCATATTAATTTTCATGATGATTTTGACACCCTTAGACATATTCATTCACTCCATAATTTTTATCACACTTATATAACATCAAAAATAATGTAACCATGTCATATAATGGCTAAAACTCACGGATATAGCTTCTCAAGTTCAGCTCCTTTCACAGCATACTGAAAATAAATTTTTCCCACCGTGATAGTTTTACGCACTTCATGACATTAATGGTTTTGGCACCCTTAAGTATATTCAATCACTCCTAAATTTTTATCACACTTATATAACATATAAAAAGACACAACCAGGTCATATCCTTTCCAAAACTAATGGATTTAATACTGTAAAACTAGTCCACTTCACATATGACAGAATCTAAAATTCGATTGTGACAGTTTTGAGCATCTCTTCAATATCATGCCCTATTTCAATTTCTAACCGTTGAAAATTTATTCCAATACTCTTAAACCCATATAGAAATAATTATAGGTTTTATTCAACATACCATACACTTTTGAAGCTTAAAACACAATAAAATAGTAAGGTAACAGTTTTTGCCACAAGTATTTCCTATTAAGTGTTTGTCATCAAAAATACTTTCTTTGTGCACCAAAGTCTAACTAAAAACTTCCTAATACTTTTATAAGAGATATTTAAAGCTTAGTAAACAATAAAACTATTCAGAATAATCTGAAAACCAAAGGTAAAATAGTAGATAAGTGTTGCCTATGCAGATTTTGAGGTTAAACTTGATGGTAATTATTTCTCCTTTACTTTTCTTGCTTTTATTTCAACTTGGAATCAATTTGGAGCACTTGGATACCTTAAGGTGTGTGTTTGGAAGATGAAAATGGCTGAAATGAAGGTCTGGTTGTGGCTTAAGGGTGAAGGGTTTGAGGTGTTAGCTTAATCTTAATACGAAAGCATGAGGTGGCATGTAATGGTATAATCTGATTTTCTCCCTTATCTTATAGCCCTAATCTTGTGTGTCTCACATATTCTTATTTGGTTGCAACCTATCTTAGTCACCATTCATTCCCATAGGTAATTCCTATGTCCATTCATTCGATCGCCAAACTGATTGACATCTGATTCTTAAATTATTATCTAGTTTGCATTTCTAAAATCATATGCACATATGGACCTTGTATTATGACACTTAAATCATATTATATCATGTCCAATATCCCAAATATGTTAATCCATGGATGTATACTTTTAAAAACCTCGATCTAATTAAATTGAATCATATAAACTTACTAGTATCACCTTTAACACTTCCAAAATTATAACATATAACCTATGAATATCCAATATATCAACCAATCTATTTTTTTTCTTATTTAAATATAGAATTTCTTAATTAGGTTATAAGATCTCAACCACTTATATCATGTGATAGCATTAGAGGTCCAATGATTAAGAATGCTATATAAGATGCCATGTAAATATTAATGCAAATTAGCATATAAGTAGCATGTAATGAATGAATCACATTGTCCAAGTGAGTTGTGAGAGGTTCGGGTATCACACCGCGGCCCAAAAATTCCAGGCCATGGCCCTTATGCAAAAACTACAAAATAGAAAGTTTAGAGCCACGGCCACAAAATCTTGAGTTGTTGCTACAGAAAAATATTCTCTAGTGGATTTTAATGACAAGTAGAGAAAAAAGACTCATTTTGGCATCTTTTTTGTTTCCCGCACCTTAGATACAGTACATACATCACACATACCATATGACCCATATTTGTACACTATACACACATAATTACATCACACAAATGTGAGATACACACATGCTTACATATATTTTCTGGAACAACACACAAAAGAAACAATATTCAACACATATACATACTCTATACCTAAATTCTCACACACTTTTTCTTTACATTCAAAATACCCATTCGTCCATATTTCTCCACACATTATACCAAAACCACACACCCATATCATCAAGGAATTGGGAATTCAAGATAATGGAAAGAAAGAGCTTCATTGGGTGTTGAAGATTTTGAAGAAGAAGTAAAGAATCACTTAGTGGTTGTAATCTTCTAGTTCAATTTCTTCTTTTATTTTGATTAGTTTTGAGAAATTTATAGTAATCATGATGATGGAAAACTCTTGGTGCTTACTTAATTTTAATATAAGCTAAACTACTTTTGTCAAGGCTTGAAAAACCATTTCTATAAAGTTGTGAATTGTTGACATGTATGTGATATGGATGATTGTTGATTTTGTGATGAGCATACACTATGTTTTTAATGCTTTTTGAAATTTGGATAGTTTTGAGATGAACCTTATTATTATGATTGAGATCGAAAGGTAGTGCCAGAACAAGTGCTCGTGTAGTGTATGTTGTGGGCTAGGTCACTATAGGAATATAGGAGTTAGCACACACGCAGTAATCATAGGCTTGACTATCGAAAGTTAGAGGAAATCACCAAATCTAATGCATTATTGGATAGCTAAACTTGTATAGAAATATACTGGTTGCTTTCTAAAGATAGGTGTGGTACATCTTGAAAAAGGGTATCACATGATATTGGAGTTCCCGCTATCACACAATTTAATGGCAATAAGATTCACTAACTTGTAAGAATTCACAATGTAATAAAACGACAATCCAACACCTTGGCACTTCTCCACCTAAGTTTAAATCCCCTATTTTTTTTATTATTTTTGTTGTTAATTTCTAGTTTTAAGTTTTCAAATCAATCAACCAAATTTTCGATAGGTTAAATATAATTAGATTATCTAGACTTCAGTAGTTGCTCATAGACTCTCTACGGACACGACATCCGTATACTCATACACTTTATTACTTGTTGGCTCATACACTTGCGGAATTAGATTGCATTTAATTATAAGCCACACCAGCTACGAGCACCCCCAGTAAGGGGTTGCTTCCCTTGCCATGAGCGCCCCCAATAGAGGGGTTGTCTTAGGTGCTAACTGCTCTCACGACTTTGGATTTTAACCGCATTTTCAATGATCAAGTAGTGATTTTCCACATACGATGGTAAAACTATGTGGTATCACTCCTTTTGGTAGTACTCTTGATGTACTCGGGTTGTTGAGAGAATCACAGTCTGCATCACAAAATGTCGTTAAGGTTGCAGAGAGTTGACCTGACAAAGATATAAGCTAGAAAGTTTGAGAGTGTTAAATGTGTAATTAATCTCATACCTTTTAACAATGAAGGTAATGGATATTTATATTGTTGATATGAGAGTATTCATTGGTTTAAGCGCATTATAGCCCAACTTTGTGTATTAACTTGTGGACCTCTTGAATTTGACTTATTGAATTTTGTCTTTTTTCCTCCCCATAATTCAAATGAACCTCTTGAAGTTACCCTGTTAGACTTATTTTGAGCTCATATCCTATCACTATGTTTAGAAAATATTTTTCAAAATAACTTACATAAATGGTTACATAGTCAAAGGTCAGCATTACTCCATTATAACTTTCAACATTTCAAATAAATCAAGTGCACAGAGATGCTAATCTGTCATTCTTGTATATAAATTCTTCAACTAATTATATTCTCTTAGTTCCATGAATAAATTTTCTTATTTTTATGGGTGGAGATACTTAAAAATGCTCCATTTCTTAAAACAGTACATGCCGTGAGTATAATGAATTTTGTAATTAGTACTTTTTCATTTATAAATGTAAAAAATGATCTAACTTTTTTTTTTTGTATTTTTCTATAAAAACTTCATATTATTGAAAAGAACATTCAATATGGAAAGGGAGCATCTTTTTACGCTAAACAATGTTAAAGAAACATTTAAACAAGAATTAACATCCATGTAACTGTACGCAAAATTTTGAAAAATTGAATTGAAATGTACCTGAGGCTCAAAATCTTCGGATAATAGGATATTATCAGCTTAAATATGCCTGTGAATAATTCGTCTTTGGCAATTTTCGTGTAGATAAAGTAGGCCTTCTGCTGTCCCAAGAATTATCATATATCTGGTACTCCAATCTAGTTTTTCCTTTGAACCTGGAAGAAGAGTATTTTTAGTCTGTTTAATGAAATTTGAGCCGTACAGCTGAAAAGGAAAAATGTATGAAAATAGCGAAAACATACACTGAAGAAGCGAACCCAAACTCCCTAATGATGATAACTTAAGAATGAGATATACCCCTCCTTCAACCCCATAACCAATCATTTCAGCAGTATTAGGATGATTTACATGTGTAATTATTCCGATCTCAGATAAAAAATTTAGTACATCATCCTCTGCTATTCCCTTGTTGAGCCTCTTGATGGCAACCAGGTGTCCGTCTGGCAAACAACCTTTGTAAACTTCAGCATAACCGCCATTTCCAATCAGATTTTCTAATGCAAAAACAAGAAGAATAACTTCTTAATAAACCGTTCATTCATTCATTCTTATATATATATATATATTGCCACCAACCTTTGCTAAAGTTGTTGGTTGCAGTCTGTGAGTCAGCAAGGGTAAAGGTTTTCCAGCCAAAATTGACGAGGTATCCGTCCATATCCACATTTTCTCTAGCACTTCTGCTCTTTCTTATAGATAATTTTGGCACAACAAGAGGAGGGTAATGTTGGGTTCGATATAATCACAAGAGTATATGCAGTAGAAAATTAAAATTTTTATCAAACATAAATTTAACCCCTTTGATTTAAAAATGATTTTAACGATCGAACTTATTCAAGTGAATATATAAATAAATATAAAATCAGATTATACCTTTTGTGCACTCTGGTTGTTGTAGGGAATAAAGCAATTAATTGCTTATTCTGAACTATTTGAACTCACAGGGATCCAAGTGTCTCCTCTCTATCAGGTCCACAATACGGAAGAGCAACACCAATCAAAATAATTCGCTAGTATCATTTTAATTGTTTACTAATTTAGAAGCGGAGTAAGTTTTCAAGAACAATAAATATTGATTTTTTGAGTTCTAAAAACAACAATATGAAGAGAATAACAAGAAACTGATTTTCTTTTTCTTTCTTTTCTTTTCTTGGAGAGTAAAAATAGAAGATTTTAAACAAAATAATTTTTGCTCAATTTTTTGAATTGATTATGTAATTTTCATCCCTTTCCAACTCTTGGAATTTTTTTCAATTTTGAACTAATTCAAAACCTTATCTTGGAAGGATTCCAAATCTTCCAAAAATTATTCTCTTTTCCCTCTCCTATTATATGTGGACTAATTTGAGACTATATTAATCATCAAAATTGTCTACATACATTGTTGATATTAATTTGAACTCTTCAAATAATATCAAGATAGATATATATCATATATATACTATAATTATATTTATACATAAATTAAATCTTAGTGGCCGATTTTATCCCATAAAATCGATCACTATATTTATTTATCAATAAATATGTTAATTAAATAAATTATATTTATTTAATTTATTCTCTTCATATTTTAGTGGGCTTCTTAAGTGATCCACATTAATTTTGGACTTGAATTCAAAAATCCCCAAATCAATTTAATTGATTAAATCCCAATTTAATTAATCCAATTGATTAATTTAATTTACTCCATTTGGGCTTCCTAATCAAATTATGTCCAATTAAATAATGCAATTAGTTAATTAAATAATTTAATTTAACCATTAAATTAAATAGAACCCTTGATTAATTAATTGATCAATATTAATTAATTAATTTTCAACTATTGGATAAAATCTAAAATTAGAAATATTATTTTCCTTAAAGATGTGTGACCCTTTTAGGTTCACTACTAAGCTAGTAGTGGGTTTGCAATATTTGCAACTTATGAATAACAATTATTCCAATTAATAAATTCAATTAATTAATCTGCTTGGAATCAACTCCTTAATTCCAAAAATCTCACTATCCATGAAAACACCTAACAAGTAATCACGACAAACTAAACTTAGGTGAAATAGCGAGTAAACTTATTTCAGTTGCGAGTACCATACACGTACGATCATTTCGACAGCATGGATTATAAGTCAAAACCCTAAATGATTCAATAACTGTGATCTCATTTCAAGTTATAATGATTTTTGATGAATCACAATTCATCCTGCCTTGGCCAAGGTTTTTGAATTACGAACTATGAAAACATAGGAGATTTCCTTATTTAAAAAGATAAGTATCGAATTATATGTTGGCCACTGATAAACCTCCATGCACACCAGTGCAACACCCAACATACCACCTTTGTAATTGTCAAGCAATCAGAAGATATATCAAAGTGCTGCAAAATGCACACAAGGCTACCATCGTGCCTCAAGTTTGAGAACTAGTCTTGTACAATCACAATATAGAAATTCTTATTTCGATGGGCAAAGACTCCAACTAAGAATTTCTTGCGGGCCATGTTCGGTGTACTTATTCCCTAACAAGCACCCACATACATATACTTACATCTCTATGCTAATGCCAATGGAATGTGACATCCTCGTCTCATGAACATGTATCATATGTACGAGTCTTACTGAGCTATTTGATGTCCATCTCAAAAAAATCTCGACTCAAAATTTATTTAAGACCAAATTTTTAGAGACATGTTCCATGATCGCCATCATATGCGCGACTATGCCTCATAGCTAAATTTAGTCTAAGGACTTTATCTAATGTGCAGAAATAAAAGATGCAAGACATAAGATAAAAAAATATCTTTTTATTAATATGATTCCCAATAAGATTGTCTTTACAAAAGTAAAAGAGTATAATATACCCAATCTAATTGGGGTGGTGGGCATTCTACTCTAAAATCTCCTACTTGCCATAGCTCCAATTGCCCATATATCTAAGGCCCATCTTCTCAAGATGTCTACCAAATATCTTATGTGCTAAGGGCCTAGTAAGTGGGTTTGCTACATTTTCTGTTGAGGCAACTCAATCCACAATGACGTTGCCTCTATCAATGATCTCTCTGATCAAGTGATATTGTCTCATTATGTGCTTGGATCTTTGATGAGATCTTGGCTCTTTTGCTTGTGTAATGGCTCTATTATTATCATAGTAAATCATAACTGGATCAACAACGGATGGAATTACACCCAACCCTTGGATGAAGTTTCTAATCAAAATAGCTTCTTTTGCTGCATCTGATGCAGCAATATATTCAGCTTTAGTGGTAGAGTCTGCAGTCGTCTCTTGCTTGGAACTCTTCCAACTGACCGCACCACCATTCAGGGTGAATATGTATCCAGACATGGACTTTGAGTCATCTATATCAGACTAAAAACTAGAGTCTGTATATCCCTATAGTTTTAGTTCTCCATTGCCGTATATAAAAAAGATATCCTTAGTCTTTCTCAAGTACTTGAGAATCATCTTAATAGTTTTCCAGTGTTCTTCCCTTAGATTGGACTGATATCTGCTCGTGACACTCAGAGCATGTGCTATATCAGGCCTTCTACATAACATTACATACATTATGCTCCCTATTGCAGAAGTATAAGGTATGCGAGCCATCATTTCTCTCTCTTTAGGTGTCTTAGGAGACATAACCTTAGAGAGTGAAACCCCATAACTCATAGACAGAAATCCTCTCTTGGATTCCTCTATGCTAAACCTTTTTAGCACTTTGTCTATGTACATGGACTGGGATAGTCTGATCATCCTTCTGCATCTATCTCTATAGATCTTTATCCCTAGGATAAAAGATGCATCTCCCAAGTCCTTCATGGAAAACTGATTAGATAACCAAGTTCTCGCTGACTGTAACATCCCTACATCATTCCCAATGAGTAGGATGTCATCAATGTAGATCACAACAAATGTAACTGCTCTCCCACTAACCTTCTTGTAGATACATGGTTCATCTGGCTTCTTATGAAAGTCAAACATTTTGATTGTTTCATCAAGTTGGATGTTCCAACTTCTCGAAGCTTGTTTAAGTCTAGAAATGGATCTCTGGAGCTTGCAAACCTTTTGCTCGCTCCCGTTGGATATGAAGACTTCTAGCGGCTTCATATAGATCTCTTCCTTAATGTTTCCATTAAGAAAAGTGGTCTTCACATCTATTTTTTATATCTCATAATCATAATATGCAGATATGACAAATAGTATCCGTATGGATTTAAGCATCGCTACTGGTGAAAAAGTTTTCTCATAATCAATTCATTGCTTCTGAGTATAATCTTTTGTTACCAATCGTGCCTTATAGGTCGCTACCTCTCCATCTACTCCAAGCTTCTGCTTGTAGACCCATTTGTAGCCAATGGGAATAATTCCCTGTTGTAGGTCCACTAAAGTCCATACCTTGTTGGAGTACATAAGGTCCATTTCGGACTGCATAGCTTCTTGTTACTTCTCTGAGTCAATGTTAGACATCGCCTCTCCATAGCTTCTTGGATCATTATCCAAGGGGAGTCCCTCTTCTTTGTTCTCTAACAACAAGTTGTACCTCTTAAGTACCCTTAAGATCCTTTCGGATCTTCAAAGAGGTTGTGCCTTAGAGGGTCCAGCATCAGCTAGTATACCATTTACTGCGTAACATAGTTGTTAATATTTTCTTTTTGTATTTTTAATGGACAGTATGAGAAGAAAAAGCAAGATAGAGAAATGAGAAAAAAAGGTCCATGTCTGTATGGGATCCATATATGTAATAGATAGGAATGTTACTATTTTATTTATCACTCTAGATTTACTATTGATTTACTTTGGTTCGAGTGGATCGCATAGGAATAAAAACTCATGATCATCCTTAGGTAGTTTGTATGAGGTACATGCTATGAATGTTTAATATTTTTCCTTATGATTCCCTATATTGCTTGCGATCATTTGGATAGAAAATATTAAATAGTATAATCATAAGATAAGACCTTGTATATAAAAAAACCAATGTGTTTCCCTCACTTGAATATAATATTCATGTTCAAAACTTGGGAGCTAAATATTAAAGGTTTATATCAAACATAAATGAGTAATATTAGGCAAGGCCCAATCATCCATACTTTCCATAAAATAGTAGTG
Organism: Paulownia fortunei; assembly: GCA_019321725.1. Classification (NCBI taxonomy): domain Eukaryota; kingdom Viridiplantae; phylum Streptophyta; class Magnoliopsida; order Lamiales; family Paulowniaceae; genus Paulownia; species Paulownia fortunei. Next base: position 15,342 of record JAGSPU010000433.1, on the reverse strand, counting down.
ACATGTGATAACCTGTTGAGCTTAGTGCATTGGCCACGAGTTGTAGGATATGTTAAGTAATGAAAGTGTGATCACTACTTAGCATGGGATGCCCATAGAGTGAGGCGTCTAAATGTTGGCAAGTCATGGGACATTTAGGGATTTCACTTACATGGATGTTTTGATGGGTCATGTTTGACATTAATTACCATATGGACTCTTATTATTGGGGCAAATGGGAAAGATAAAGCAAAATATCTTAAAGGTCGCATAGTGATGCAATTGGTAATGTGTTGCATACCTTTTTCCTTCGTCATATGGGTTCATATTATTGGGGTGTATGACAAACTTAATTGGACTTTAAGCCCACTAGAAAATTGAATTTTCTGAATTTCCATAACGAGGGTGATGGAATTCAAATAAAATAGTAGAAGACATTTATGATAAAAAACCTCATTGTAAATGTATATTTTATCAAATGAATGCTTATTTTTAACTTCATATTATTTTGTAGAAATAATGGCAAAAAATCCACTTGCATTCATCTTGGACACCAACAAACTCACTGGTCCTAAATTTGTTGATTGGATAAGGAACCTTTAGATTCTAAAAAAGAGGAGCTTGTTGAACATCGTAAACAACTTAACGACAATGTGCAAGCTAAGTGTTATATGTTAGCATTTATGTTAAATGAACTTTAGAGACAACATGTGGCACATGCTGCCAATATCCTGCTTCACTTACAAGAGTTGTATGATAAACCCACAAGGCAAGTGAGGTACTTTGTCTCAAAAGAGCTTTTCAGATACCATATGACTGAGGACCTTTCGGTTCATGAACATGGACTGAATATAATTGGCCTTATTGAAAAGCTTGAATCCTTGGAGTCATTATAGATAATGAACTCTAATTAGATTTGGATCTATAGTCTCTATCGTATTCTTTTGTCTCTTTCAGGTTAACTTCAACTTGTATAAGATGGACTAGTCTCTCTAAGTTAGTCAACATGTTGAAGATAGTTGAGTCCACCATGAAAAGGATAAGCTTGTCTATCATGCTTATTAGATTTTCATCCCATTTGAAGACTACCAAATCTAAGAAAGAGAAGCAAAAGCATTCCCAAACAAGAACAAAAAGCTGAAGACAGATAGTGGAGTTAAAAAGGGTCCAAAAGCCAATGACAATTGCAACTATTGCGGCAAGTTGGGCCATTGGAGGAGAAACTACAAAGAGTAGCTTACATCATGCTAGAAAGGTTTTGGTATGTTCTTGGTTGAAGTTTACCTTTCGGTTAATGATGCTTCTTGAGTATTAGATACTGATTGTGGATCTTATCTATGTAAAATTTACTAGTGATGACAAGAAGCAAGGAGTTGAGTAAAGGAGAGACTACCTTTCGGATGGGGAATGGAGCAAAAGTTGCTACATTTTCCATAAGGACTATCCACTTAGCATTGGACTGTAGAAATATAATATTTTCAAAATAATTATCTTTATGTTCCCCAGTTAATAAAGACATTGTCTTTATTTCTATTTTAGATAGAGAGAGTTTAAGTTTCCTAATAAAAGATGGAGGTTGTTCCATTTACCTTGATTCTTTTTTATATATGTGTGAATGTTGACACGAATGATTTATATATTATTCAACCCCAAAATTCCATCTTACATATTCAACAAAGTAACAAATGAAAGTTTGATAATCAAACTTTGACATAAATATAACATGCTAAATTAGGCCATATCTTTGATAAGAGAGTTCACAAGATGGCACAACTTCTTGACCATACGGACAAAGAAGAACTGCCAACATGTGAAACTTATCTTAAGAAAAGATGACCAAATCTCATTTATTGAACAAGTGGAATGAGCTAATGACATACTAGATTTGATCCACTCAGATATATGTGGACCATTAATTGTTAGTAGAAGAGGAAACTATTCTTACTTCATTACCTTTATCGATGATTATTCTAGGCATAGGTATGTGTATCTCATGAGATATAAGTTTGCAGCCTTTGAAAAGTTCAAAGAATTTAGGCATGAGGTAGAGAAGCAAACTTGATGAAGTATCAAGACTCTTTTATCTGGTTGAGGAGGGGGAAACTTTAGTAGTAAGTTCATTGATTATCTTTGAGAGAATGGGATTCTCTCCCAGTGGACTCCGCTTGGGATGCCTTAACTTAATGGGGTAGCTAAGCAAAGAAATCAAACATTGTTTGATATGGTTCGATCCATGATGAGTTGTATTGAGCTTCTTTCTTCATTCTGGGGCTATACCTAGTAACGACAACATTCTTGATCAATAGAGTGCCATCAAAGTCGATGCCCAAAGTACTATATGAGATGTGGTATGACAAAAGGCCATTTTAAAAATACCTTAGGGTATGGCGATGCTATGCTTATATGAAATAGTAAGTGAGAGATAAGTTGGGTGCGAGATTTATCTTGTGTAAGTTTGTGGGATACCCAGAGAAATCCATTAGGTACTACTTCTATGACCCCTCAAAACAAAAGGTGTTTGTTTTGACGAATGACATTTTCTTAGAGAAGGAATTTCTATTAGATAGAAATGGCAAGGTCATGGAGGTTGAAGAAATTCAAGAGCCACAAACACTTCCACAAGAGGCAGTAGTAGCTAAAACCTTAACTTCTAATACTTCAAGTACACAACCACTAAGGAGATCTTGAAGGATCTTAGGGTAGCCTAAAAGGTATGGCCTTTTGTTAAACAATAATAAAGAGGATGTTCTTTTAGATTTTGATCTGAGGAGCTATGGTGATGTGATGTCTGACATTGATTTGGGAAAATGGCAAGAAGCCATACAGTCCAAAATAGACTTCAAGTACTCCAACAAGGTTTGGATGTTGGTAGATCCACCAGAGGGAATTACAAACAAAAAATTAGAGTAGATGGGGTGATTATAACCTATAATACTAGGCTGATTATGAAGGGCTATACTCAAAAGCAAGGGATTGACTATGAGGAAACCTTCTCAATAGTTGGAACATCCCATTCGGAAAGCCAATCAAATGATTTGGTTTTCTGAAGAATGTGGATGATCTATGTGTGTACAAGAAGGTTAGTGGAAGCACGGTGACATTTTTGGTTTTATACATTGATGACTTTCTACTCATTGGGAATGATGAAGAAATGTTTCAATCAATTAAGGCTTGGTTGTCCACACAGTTCTCCATGAAAGATTTGGGGGATGCATCATTTGTATTTGAGATATTAAACCTATCCCATAAATTCAATCTTGATATCTTATATCAATTTAAATAAGAAAAACTATTTTTCCTATTTAATTTAATTCTTCTAATATTCCAAGTGGGCTTGTACTAATGAGCCACATTTTTAAGTTGGACTTGGACTTCACCAAGCACATTAACTAATCAAATTAATTAATTAGCCCAAGTTCGTTTGATTGATCCAATCAATTAATTAATTCACTTTAAATTGGATTCCCAGTTTTATTGGATTCAATTAAATAATCTTATTATTTAATTGGATAAATAACTCTACTACATTGAATTAATTTAATTTTTAATTAATTAATTCAATTAATTAATTATATCCAACTCTTTAAATTAATTTTAGAATAGAGATTATTCATTCTGAATTATGTATGACCCTTTTAGGTTTACTGCTAAGCTAATAGTGAGCTTGCAATATTTGTAACTTATGAATAATAATTATTCCAATAAAATTAATCTAATTAATTAATCCGCTTGGAATTAACTCTTTAAAACCAAGAACTTCACTATCCAAGAAAACACCTAGCAAATAATCATGGCAAACTAGTCTTATGTAAAATAGCAAGTGATCATATTACAATTACGAATACCATGCACTTAAGTTCCTTTCATCAACTAATCTCCCGATTGAGTTTAAGGTATGGATAAAAGTTGAAATCCTAATCGACTCAATAACTATGATTCCATTTCAAATTCTAGTTACTCTAGATAAATTATCAGAAACCCTTTTTTGACATTCATCATACCTTAACTAAGGATTTTAGAGTTACGAACTATGAAAACATAGGAGATTCATTTATTCTACTAGACAAGTAACAGATCCTCTATTGGCTACTCATTAACCTTCATATGTGTAGATACAATACCCAATGTAATCCCTTTGTGATTGTTATACAATCAGAGAATACACCAAAGTAAGACATGACACGCACAAGATTACTATGGTGCCTCAAGTTAAAAGACTAGTTGCGCACTATCATAACATAAAGATTATTAATTCAACAAATGAATTTTTCAATTAAGAATTTCTGACAGGTTAGTTTAGTATACTTGTTCTCTAATAAGCACCCACATACATGCACTTGCGTCACTATATTAACGCCTATAGAATGAGATGTTCTCCTCATATGAGCATGCATCACATGCGCAAGTCTATTAGGCTATTTGATGTCATATCTCAAAAAACTCCTGACTCAGACTTATTTAAGACAAAATTCTTAAAGCATGTTCCATGATTGCCATCATATGCACGACCATACCTCGCAGCTATATTTGGTTTAAGGACTTTATCTAATGTGTAGAAAGAAAATATAAGACATAAGATAAAGAAAGTGCCTTTTATATTAATATGATTCCTAATAAGATCATTTTACAAAAAACATGAGCACAATACACCAAATCTAATTGGGGCGCTAGGCATGCTTCTCTAACAATCTTCCACTTGCCCTAACTCTAATTGCCCATGTATCTGAGGCCTATCTTCTCAAGATGTATGTCGAATTCCTTCTATACTAAAGGCTTAGTTAGTAGGTCTGCTACATGTTCTGCTGAAGTAACTGGATCCAGAACAACATCAGCTTGACTATTGATCTCTCTAATCAAGTGATATCATCTCATTATGTGCTTGGATCTTTGATGAGATCATGGCTTCTTTGCTTGCGCAATGGCCCCATTATTATCACAGTAAATCATCAATGGATCAATAATAGATGGAACTACACCCAACCCTTGAATGAAGTTTCTTATCCAAACAACTTCTTTTGCTGCATCTGATGCATCAATATATTCAGTTTCGATGGTAAAGTCTGCAATCGTTTCTTACTTGGAACTTTTCCAACTTATTAAACCACCATTCAGGGTGAATATATATCTAGACATAGACTTCGACTTATCTATATTAGACTAAAAACTAAAGTTTGTATATCCCTCTAGTTTTAGTTCTCCATTGTCATATATCAAAATGATATCCTTAGTCCTTCTCAATTATTAAGGATCATCTTAACGACTTTTCATTATTCTTCCCCTGGATTGGACTGATATCTGCTCGTGACACTCAGAGCATGTATAATATCAGGCCATGTACACAATATTACATACATTATGCTCTCTATTGTGGACGCATATGGTGTGCAAGTCATCATTTCTCTCTTTAGGTGTCTTGGAAGACAGAGCCTTAGAGAGTGAAACTCCATGACTCATAGGCAGAAATCCTCGTTTGGATTCCTCCACACTAAATTCTTTTAAAGCTTTGTCTATGTACATAGATTGGGATTGTCTAATCATCCTTCGAGATCTATCTCTTTAGAACTTTATCCCTAGGACAAAAAATACATCTCCCAAGTCCTTTATGGAAAATTATTTAGATAACTAAGTTCTCATTGACCGCAACATCCCTACATCATTTCTAATGAGTAGAATGTCATGAACGTAGAGCACAACAAATGTAACTGCAATCCTACTAACGTTCTTGTAGACACATGGTTCATCTAGGTTCTTATGAAAATTAAACGTTTTGATTATTTCATCAAATCAGATGTCCTAACTCCTTGAAGCCTATTTGAGTCCATAAATAGATCTCTAAAGCTTGCAAACCTTTTGCTTGCTTTTGATGGATATGAAGCCTTTTGGCTTCTTCATATAAATCTCTTCCTTAATGTTTCCATTAAGGAGCATGGTCTTTACATCTATTTGCCATATCTCATAGTCATAATATGTAGATATGACTAGAAAAATTCAGATGGATTTAAGTATTACCACTAGTGAAAAGGTTTCCTCATAATCAATCCCTTACTTCTGAGTAGAACTTTTTGTAACTAGACGTGATTTATAGGTCTTTACTCTCCATCTACTCCAAGCTTCCACTTGTAGACCTATTTGCAACCAATGGGAATAGTTCTCTGTGATGGGTCCACCAAAGTCCATACCTTATTGGAGTACATAGAGTCCATCTCGAATTGCATAGCTTCTTGCCACTTCTCCAAGTCGCTGTTAGACATTGCCTCTCCATAGCTTCTTAGATCATTATCCAAGGAAAGTCCGTCTTCTTTGTTCTTTAACAAAAAGATATACCTTTTAGGTACCCTTGAGAGCCTTTTGGATCTTCGAAGAGGTTGTGTCTCAAAGGGCCCAGCATCAACTGGTGGTGTAATCTACTGCAACATTTAGGACGTTCTGATGTTCTTGAACTTTTTCAAGTTCCACGGCTTTGCCACTTCTCTCTAGTAGAAAATTTTCTTAAAGAAAGATGGCATTCCTCGAAACAAACACTTTTATTCTGAGGCATTGTAGAAATAGTATCCAATATACTACTTTGGATGCCCCACAAACTTGCATAAGATATATCTTATATCCAACTTATCTCCCACTTGTTGTTGCACACCCGCAGCACACCCTCATACCCTAAGGTATTTATAGGAAGGTATCTTATCACACCACATTTCATATGGTGTTTTGGACATGACTTTAGATGGCACCCTATTTTATAGGTATGCCACCATTTCCAAGGCATAGCCTTAGAATGAAAAAGATAATATACTAAAACTCATCATTGATTGAACCATGTCTAACAAGGTTTGATTTCTACACTCCGCAACTCTATTAAGTTGTAGAGTAGTAGAAGGGGTCTAATGTAAGAGAATCTCATTCTCTTTTAGATAATCTAAAAACTCTGTGCATAAATATTTACCTCATCGATCAAATCAAAAAGTCTTTATACTTAAGTCTTTATATTTATTTCTGAATTCTTTAAACTTTTCGAAGACTTTAGACTTGTACTAAACTTCATTAGTCCCATAAAAACCTCAGGAGCCTCCTAATTTATCTTAATAGTTGGCCAACAGTTACTATGTTGAAGCCATATTGATTGAAATCTTAAAGTGGAAGAGCCCTTCCTTATATTATAATCCGAGGTCCCAGATAACGGGTAATAATCCAAACCAGTATGAGGTAACTATTGCACTTTAGTAGATGAATACACGTCACTCCATTCAGCTGAAATAAGGATTCTATCAAGACATTCCCAAAGATTGTTATCTATCCAAGTGAATGGAGAACCCTCGAATCCTGCATTATTAAGTTTGCAATCTAAAATAGCCTCACCAAATTCTTCCACCTAATGAAGTTTAGATATCACCCCACTTTTTTGTTCATTTAGATTAATAGTAACATTAAAATCTCTGCCAACAATCCGAGGAGATGCTAAAACACAAGCATAGAGGCTATTCCAGAGATCACGTCTCTCCAGCTTTGTACATTTTGCATACACAAAGGTTATAAAAAATTATTCCCGTTCTGTAGATCCTAGAAACCACAATGAAGAAATTGTTCATGGTCAAGAATTACTGAACCATTCAATTCCCTATTCAAAAAATACCAATTTTTAATAGAAATATTGGAGATAACTGTATCAAATCTAAATTTGTGTAACACCTTGATTTGCAGCATTTCATGTCTCACTATGTTCAAGTAACACAAGAATATCAAATTTCAATTCAAGTCTATGAACAATATTTTGTAAGGCATCATCGCCCACTCCTCTTATATGCTATAACACTTTTAACATATGAAATAGAGTAAAAAAAAATCAGGAATTACCAACTTAGCTCTGATACCATTGACGGGAAATTAAACCAAAATAATTAAGGTGAGTTTAAGAAAACTTACCAAAATTCGGATATTTTTGCCAAGGTTCATCTAAACTTAATCACAACGAAAAGGTTTTTATCCACAATCCAAATGCTTTCTCAAGTGGTGGTGTTGTTCAAATCTTGATCACAAATTTACCCAAAATTATGGCTTCAATTTCTTCTAAAAAATTTCATAATCTCAGCTTTTTTTCTCTATTTTTCTCTTACGTTATATTCAAAGAGTGTAGTTTTCTCCACATTTCAAAGTGAGAGAAAATATGAGGAGAAGTTAATGTGGTTGTGCCTGGTTTTTTTTACTACTTAAAATCACTCCCACCAAAATTCAACTTCAAACTACTTGGGTCGAGTCAACCCTCATGGGCGACCCATTAACCTAATTTAATATTTTTTACTTCTCCCACTCATACATAAGGACTCGACCTTTGTCTATTGATCATAATTATACACCACTAATTTCATACAAGCAAATGGATCATGTGACCAGTGAGTATTTTAACAATATCTTAATGTCATACACTGGTTAAGGATATATAACAACTCAATTTCTCACAAACACAAGGATAAAATATGTCGCTATACCCCAAACTTCTTTGCTACACCAATCAAAGTATCTCTGATCCCTCATATAATATAAAAGCATACTTGATCTCAATATCATATCATGTATTCACAATTATATCCCAAATATCGAAATTTGACATAATTGTCTGGCCAGTAATTGCATATTAGGTGTTAGCCATAGAAAGTCTTCCTTACCTACTAGGATCTCTCAACTTAAAAAAAAGTTGCTTTCCTAGACAAGTCTCATTTACCGAATTATCCATAGCTATTGGGAGCATGCTAAAGTAGCAACACTATATTAAAGTTTTGAGAAATAATTGAAATTCACAAGGGTATACAATATACAAACCTCTAGGTCTCACATAATGAGGAAGAAGGATCTTTTCACTCATTACCCAATGGCCAGGCACATATGGTATGAAACAAGTGATATGGTGCTTCCTTCTTTCTTAGAAGTGTATGTAATCTTTTCAAAAATAATGCACCATACAAATCTTGGTCCAAATATACCCTGACACTTAACCTGAGTTTTCTTCTTTTTTATCCTCAACAAATTACTAATACCAAGAAAAATAATGGATAGTGGGAATCCATTTCGATTACTCAAATTCATAAGAGTAATCTCATATTGATCATTTTTCAAGGCGACATCTTCTTTATAATTTTATACACAATAAAATCATAAATATCTCATCTCTGCATGCAACTCAACATCAGAGACGATTGCTCATGTGAGAGAGCTAATCTCTACTTGTTTGACATACCTAGACATTGAATGTATACCATCATAAATATATACACACACATAATATTAAAATATCTTAAACTTATGAGCTTGACTACATGAATATTCTAAAATTCAAAGAGATCGTATTCTATGAATTTCTAGAGATTTGACATGGCCCACAAATACATCTCTAGGTAATGGCTAAGTTGGTAGCTACTATAAAATGTGTAGACATACTTATTTCATTACAATGATATCTCTCATAAAATTATAGTGTGTGTTTGGTTTTGATGCGTTAGGGTCTTTAGTATTGTAAGCAATAGCTGATCGATTGTCTCAATATATTATCAAAGCTCCCACATAACTGCTTACAACTCCCAGATGGTATAAAAACTACTTAACCAAACATATCATACTACAAATATATATGCTATAAGTTATACTCAAACTGTGCATAATATTACACATATTTGCTTCTTGCTCCTCCAAGAGCTAGCATATTTGCCAAATAAGAAAACAAATTTGGAGGTAGATTTAAACTCATCAAAATCACCTCCTTAATCAGTATATCTATATTCTCTCAATCATAAATAAGACTTTCCTTCATACCAAAAGGAAGTCATCTGCAGTTTTCATAAAGTATCCCAACATTCTTATTGTTTTTATGCAATGCCACTTATTAGAATTGGATTGATACTTTCTAACCTATGCATAACAAATATTTGCAGCAATTATACGCCACAATGCACATCAAGCTCCAAACAATAATCATTAGATATAGTGGTCTAAACACTTTTCTTGGAGTCTTAGGACACATTTTAAGATTGAAATTTCATTACATAGGAGTATTTATGAGCTTAAAGGTCTCCATTATAAATCAGTCTTAAATTCTATAATTATGACTCTTAGCACAAAGTAAGATGCCGTTTGAACAATTTTCATGGGTTTTAACACAGAGTATTGACTTTTACTCATCATATCCTCTAACTTATAAGCTAAAGAGTAATGCCCAATTCTCTCCTACATAGCCAATAATAAGCATTTTGCATGAATATGCATCTAATCACTGTGTATTATTGAATTATAGCATACAAAATAGCATGATTGCATGAACTTGAATAATTATTACTATATTCCCTAGTTATGCTTTAACATGCATTAGTACATGAAATATGACATCAAACTTTTGTTTCTTGATTTAACATATTCCTTAAGTGCCTTTTCGCAGTGAAAAACTCGGTATCTCGGTTAAGAAAGATTGATATATTGAATGGCCATGAAATGAATTATTTGTATTGCTCCATACTAGTTATATGTTAAAGTTATTAATTACCTAAATATTTACTTGAAATATGTTACATTTGGCTAAAAACTAAAAGTATGCAAAATGGTGCAATTTGATTTGTTGGTTGACTAGGTTGCATAAAACCATTCTAAACCACATTGCACTTGATTATAACACCAAAGCATCAATTTTTGTCATCTCCTTAACCCATTAATATGGCTTTTGGCATGAAAAGACACCAAGCATGATGCAACCAATCATCACCCTCCACTTACCTCTCTTTGAAAGGTCAAAAAAATTATTTTCATCTATATTTCTTGTGGAAGCACCTCAAAAATGACCAGCCCTTATTCTCCTAAGTTTCTCCCAAATTTCTACACTCTCATACTCCCAAAAATTGAATTCAATCTATAGGAATCCATAGAACACAAACTAGAATAAGTTTCCACCATTTTAAGCTTGAAAACCATTATTTTGAAGCTTAATTTCAACTTAATCAAGGTATATTCTTTTTCAATGTTTCTTATGATGAAATTGTAGTATCTTGGATGGTTACATGGTTTAGTATGTTTTTGTATGATTGAAAACTTAAGTAAGTTACACTTGAAGCAAAAAAAAAAAAAAAAACCAAGCTAGTTAAGCTAATTTTTAGCAAAATTGATAGTCTCGTGAAATTGTTTAATTTACTTGTTTCTATTGGTTTTGTAATGCTTATATTGTGTTTGGAAGTTTCTTTGAATGATTGAAAATAATAACAATTAGTTTGCCTAATTGAAGGGTATAATCAATTTAAGTTAGAACCGAATTTACGTCATGTTAATTTGGATTGTGTGTATGTTTGAGGGGCTATCCTAATAATTATGTTTGAACTATTGATTTTTTACTGGCTGCCCTAATGTTTAATGTCTTGAATTAGTAGTAAAATATGGAGTATGCATTGTTTTTATGGTTATGTAATTGATATAAAATTATTTACAAAAGATTGAAAAGTGTATATGAACTTTAACTAGAATAGACTAAATGATTTATAAAAAGGATATTAAATGATACATGATTTGATTATGTTAGGCCTTTAACACATTCTATCTTCCAAAGAGATTGGTCTTTTCACTTGCTATAAAGTGGACTTGAAGTAAGTTGAAGTTTTCATTTGCTGTATCACAAAAATCATATAATATTGTTCATGTTTTAATGTGATTGTTAGTATTTGACAAATGATGTAATGTTTGATATTTATGGTTCATAAAGTATGACACTATTAAGAATATAATGAGGTTTTTAAAAAAGAAAGTATGGTACTTGATTGATGGTCGGGTAGACAAGGGACGTGGGAAGGACCAGCGGACCCAACAAATAGTGGCAATTACTTGGGGTTGAAAATCGATATAAAAAAGCCACAATGAATGAGATAGAATATGACTAATACCTGAGGTTGAAAGACCAAGTATGGAAATCCCGTATTAGTTCTCTTATTGGCCAATCATTATGAACAGGTTCCGAAAATTATGATATATCGGTATTAGTTAGGTACCACACTTCAAGGGCCCTAAAGAATGATTTATGAATGAAAGTTATTAAATAGAATATTGCATTTAATGATTTATGAGATATGCATATATGTTATTTGTTATTGCATCAATTTCATCTTACTGAGCTTTTAGCTCATTAGATTCATGTGATGCTGGTGAAAATGTATAGGTTTAGAGGTTGACTGAGTCTCTAGAGCGGCAGGACAGATATTTGTTCATATACCATGCTTCGACCTGTTTTGTAGTTTATTTTGAAAACTCTATTTTGTTTTTAAATAAGCCACTCTGTTATGGTTTTGTAAACATATGTACTTAGTTTTGATATATATATATGTTGTGCTTAAAATAATTCAAGTTCTTTCTCTTATAGCTAAAAAAAGAGAACTTTTATTAAAAACCATAACTCTAGTAATGATGAAAAATTAATATTTTTTAACTTACTATATCAGCTTGTTTAGACTCTACAGTTAGGTTAAGGGGTGTTACAGTTTGTGGTATCAAAGCGGAGGTTTAATTGTTCCTGTAGATAGAAGAAGGCATATGAACACATCCTGGATGGAAAACTCGGTCAACTACTTATTTATTTGCTTTTATGTTTATTTGATTATATTTTATTCCATGTTACTGTCATGATTATGCATTTATTATTGGCTAATGAATGGAATGAGATTGGGTAATGCATATTAGGTCATGGCACCGAAAAGAAAGACAATGGATGATCATGAGGGTAATCATAGTGTGGTGGACAATTTGATTGATCTCATTCAACAACAAACTAGAATGCATGGTGAACAGATACAACAATTGCTAGATATGCAACAAAGAATCCAAGAACAAAATCAACAACTTTCTCCACCACAAGCTCGACAGGATCCTTCACAAGCTGTATATGAGAAGTTTAGAAAGATGGAACCTATTGATTTTAATGGTAGGTCTGATCCTATGGTTGCAGAGGAATAGGTTAAATCATTGGATACTATCTTTGACTACATGAGAATTGATGATGCTGAGAAGGTACTTTGTGTAATCTTCTTGTTGAAGAAGGATGCTAGAACCTGGTGGGAAGGAGCTAAACTTGCAGTGAATATGGAAGAGCTAACTTGGGAGAGGTTTAAAACAATATTTTATGATAAGTATTTCACTAGAGATGCTAGGTCGCTCAAAGTAAAAGAATTTTTGGAGTTAAAACAAGGAGGGATGTCTGCATGTGATTATGTGAGAAAATTTGAACAGGGTTGCAAGTACGTGCCATACATTACTAGAGACAACAATGAGAAGATGGATCATTTCTTGAGGGGCCTTAATTCTAAAATTAGAAGAGATGTGAGAATGTCTTCAATAATAGAGTTCAGGGAACTGGTGGACAAGGCTTTGATGGCTGACTTAGATGAGAAAAAGATTGAGAAATTTCATCAACAAAAAAAGCAAGTATTCACTCCCTGAAATCTGAATCAGTGGAAGAAAAGAGAACAAAAATCAAATCAAGAGAAAAAAAAACATCCTAGAGTTGGGCAGACTTCTACTACAGTTGAAAGGCCTAAATGTGCTGAGTGTGGGAAGAATCATTTTGGGGAATGCTATAGTGGTACTAATCGTTGCTTTAAGTGTAAAAAGCCTGGACATATAGAAAAGGATTGCCCAACAGTGTAGGGAAAAGTTCAGGGAAGAGTGTATGCAATGACACAAGAACAAGCCGATGCAGATGCTTCCGTAGTCACAGGTACTATTTTAATTTCTGGGATACCTGCAATTGCATTGATAGATTCTGGATCTACGCATTCATTTGCATCACGTGCATTTGTGAGAAAATTGGGCATTACACCAGATTTATTAAAAGTAAGGTACAGTGTGACTGTTCCATTCGGAGAAGAAATAGATTCCAACCAAATGTTAAGGGCTTGTTCTATTCAGATTAGTGATAGGACTCTCTATGCAGATCTTGTTGTTTTACCGATGCCAAATTTTGAGGTTATTCTGGGTATGGATTAGCTTACCAAATATCATGCAATAATTGATTGTAATAAGAAGATTGTGATTTTTCAGCCACCTGGGAAAGAACAGTTTATGTTTAATGGTATCTCATTCTCACGGTCCTTACCAATTATATCTGCTTTGAAAGCTCAAAATATGTTGAATAAAGGTTGTGTTGGATATTTGGCAAGTGTTCTAGATGCCTCAGTTGAAGCACAATTGAAGCTAGAAAATATAGATGTAGTTTAAGAATTTCTTGAGGTATTTCCAAATGATTTACTAGGACTACCACCGAATTGAGAGATCAAATTTGTGATTGATGTTATGCTAGGAACTACTCCTATTTTTAAAGTACCATACCAAATGGCACCAACAAAATTGAAAGAGTTAAAAGTTCAATTGTAAGAATTACTTGATAAGGGTTTTATTCACCCTAGTTATTCTCCTTGGGGAGCACCTATGTTGTTCGTGAAAAAGAAGGATAGTACATTGCAGTTGTGCATTAATTATAGAGAGTTGAATAAAATAACAGTCAAGAATAAGAATCCATTCCCAAGAATAAATTATTTGTTTGATCAATTACAGGGAGCATCTGTATTTTCTAAGATTGATTTGCGCTCTGGGTATCATCAATTGAAGATAAAGGAAGACATACCAAAGACTGCATTCCAAATAGGGTATGGACATTATGAATTTCTAGTGATGCCTTTCGATTTAACCAATGCCCCTACAACTTTTATGGATCTAATGAATAGGGTGTTCAAGCAATATCTTGATAAATTTGTGATTGTGTTTATTGATGACATCCTAATTTATTCATATGATAAAGAAGAGCACAAAGAACATTTGAAGATTATGCTGCAAGTTCTTAAAGAAAAATAATTGTATGCTAAATTCAAGAAGTGTGAGTTTTGGCTTGAACAAGTGGTATTCCTAGGTCATGTAGTATCAAAGGATGGTATTTCTGTTGATCCGAGTAAGGTAGAAGCTGTCATTAAGTGGCCAACACCAACAAATGTATCAGAAGTAAGGAGTTTCTTGGGATTAGTAGGGTACTATCGACGATTTGCTCAGGGGTTTTCAAAGATAGCAACTCCAATGACAATGCTGACAAGAAAGAATGTGAAGTTCTTGTGGACCAATGCTTGTGAAAGAAGTTTTGAAGAACTGAAACATAAATTGACTACAGCTCCTGTTCTTACCATTCCAACTGGAATTGGTGGATTCGTGGTGTATAGCGACGCTTCAAAAAATAGTTTGGGTGCTGTTTTAATGAAAAATGGGAAGGTTATTGCCTATGTTTCAAGGCATTGAAGGAATATGAAAAGAATTATCCAACCCATGATTTGGAACTTGTTGCTGTGGTTTTTGCCTTGAAAGTTTGGAGAC
>JAGSPU010000442.1:0-49197 GCA_019321725.1 Paulownia fortunei | reverse complement strand
GTAAGGAGTTTCTTGGGATTAGCAGGGTACTATCAATGATTTGTTCAGGGGTTTTGAAAGATAGTAACTCCAATGACAATGTTGATAAGAAAGAATGTGAAGTTCTTTTTGGACCGATGGTTGTGAAAGAAGTTTTCAAGAACTAAAACATAAATTGACTACAACTCCTGTTCTTACCATTCCAACTGGAATTGATGGATTCGTGGTGTATAGCGACACTTCAAAAAATGGTTTGGATATGGTTTTGATGCAAAATGGGAAGGTTATTGCCTATGCTTCAAGGCAATTCATGGAATATGAAAAGAATTATCCAACCCATGATTTGGAACTTGCTGCTGTGGTTTTTGTCTTGAAAATTTGGAGACATTATTTGTATGGTGTGAAGTGTGAGATATACACAGATCATAAGAGTTTGAAGTACTTCTTTACCGAAAAAGAGCTGAATATGAGTTAAAGAATATGGTTAGAACTTATGAAGGATTATGATTGTGTGATCAACTATCATCCTGGTAAAGCGAATGTGGTTGTAGATGCATTGAGCAGAAAATCCACGTCTTCTCTTTTTGTTATACAAAAGTCAATGTTATTGGATTTGTAGAGATTAGAGCTTGAAATTATACCTAAAGGCAAAAAGTGTTCGTTGTCAGCCTTAGTGTTGAGACCTGCACTTCAAGATAGAATCAGAGAAGGTTAAAAGGTGGACATGCATTTGTGTAGATTGAAAAGAATGATTAAGGCTAGAAAGAGGCCAGACTTCTCTGTTAATGATGATGGAATTATTCGATATAAAGGAAGACTATGTGTGTCGTTTAACAAGGCCATGAAAGGAGATATTTTAGAAGAAGCTCATACTACTCCTTACTCAATACACCCAGGTAGCACAAAAATGTATAAGGACTTACAATAATATTATTGGTAGTCTAAAATGAAAAGAGATATAGCAAAATTTGTGGCTGAATGTTTAGATTGAACATCAAAGACCATCAGGGTTGTTGCAACCTTTGTTGATTCCAGAGTGGAAATGGGAGCACATTACAATGGACTTTGTGCTTGGATTACCTAGAAAACAAAAGGGGTATAATTCCATATGGTTGATTGTTGATAGATTAACTAAATCAGCCTATTTTCTTTCAGTAAAATTCACATACAATATGGATCAGTATGCTCAACAATATATTAAAGAGATAGTCAGGTTACATGGGGTGCCAGTTTCAATAGTGTCTGATAGAGATTCTAAGTTTACATCTATATTTTGGAAGAGCTTACATAGTGCCATGGGAACAAAACTTGCATTTAGTACAACATTTCATCCACAAAGTGAAGGGCAATCAGAGAGGGTTATTCAGATATTAGAGGATATGTTAATAGCTTGTGTGCTAGATTTTCAAGGGAGTTGGGATGCAAAGCTTCCATTAGTGGAGCTTACTTATAATAATAGCTACCAATCAACAATTGGAATGGTGCCTTATGAAGCATTGTATGAAAGAAAATGTAGATCTCCAGTTCATTAGGATGAAGTTGGAGAACGAAGCCTACTTGATCCAGAAATAGTTCAACATACCGCTAAGGTAGTAGAGAAGATACGAGAGAGAATGAAGATTGTGCAGAGTAGATAGAAAAGTTATGCAAATAAACGAAGAAAAGATCTATTGTTTGCCATTGGGGATCATGTGTTCTTAAAAGTAGCTCCCATGAAAGGTGTTATGAGATTTGGAAAGAAAGGAAAACTCAGCCCAAGGTATGTTGGCTCATTCAAGATTCTCATAAGAATTGGTGATAAAGCTTATAAAGTAGCCTTACCTCCATCATTATCTAGTGTTCACAATGTTTTCCATGTGTTTATGTTGAGAAAGTACATTTCAAACCCTTCTCATGTGTTGAGTTATGAACCATTGAAATTGACTCCTGATTTAGCTTATGAAGAGAAACCAGTGCAAATTTTGGATCAGAAGAAAAAAGAGTTGAGAACAAAAAAGATTCGACTTGTTAAAGTATTATGGAGGAATCATTCTATAGAAGAGGCCACGTGGGAAAGAGAAGAAGAAATGCAGAGCAAGTATCTAGAATTATTGGATACGTCAAATTTCGAGGATGAAATTTTTATAAGGAAGGAAGGATTGTAATGCCCAATTCTCTCCTACATAGCCAATAATAAGCATCTTGCATGAATATGCATCTAATCAATATGTATTATTGAATTATGGCATACAAATAACATGATTGCACGAACATGAATAATTGTTATTATATGCTTTAGTTATGCTTTAACATGCATTAGTACATGAAATATGAGATCAAACTTTCATTTCTTGATTTAACATATTCCTTAAGTGCCCTTTTTGCAGTGAAAAGCTCGGTATCTCGGTTAAGAAAGATTGATGTGTTGAATGACCATGAAATAAATTATTTGTATTGCTCCATACTAGTTATATGCTAAAGTGATTAATTGCCTAAATATTTACTTGAAATATGTTACATTTGGCTAAGAACTAAAAGTATGCAAAATGGTGCAATTTGATTGGTTGGTTGACTAGGTTGCATAAAACCATTCTAAACCGTATTGTACTTGATTATAACACCAAAGCATCAATTTTTATCATCTCCTTAGCCCATGAACGTGGCTTTTGGCATGAGAAGACACCAAGCATGATACAACCAATCATCACCCTCCACTTACCTCTCTTTGAAAGGCCAAAGAAATCATTTTCATCCATATTTCTTGTGGAAGCACCTCAAAAACGACCAGCCCTTATTCTTCTAAGTTTCTCCCAAATTTCTACACTCTCATACTCACACAAATTGAATTCAATCCATAAGAATCCATAGAACACAAACTAGAACAAGTTTCCATCATTTTAAGCTTGAAACCGTTGATTTTGAAGGTTAATTCCAACTTAATCAAGGTATATTCTTTTTCAATGTTTCTTATGATGAATTTGTAGTATATTGGATGGTTACATGTTTTAGTATGGTTTTGTATGATTGAAAACTTATGTTACACTTGAAGCCAAAACCAAGCTAGTTAAGCTAATTTTTAGCAAAATTGATAGTCTTGTGAAATTGTTTAATTTACTTGTTTCTATTGACTTTGTAATGCTTATATTGTGTTTGGAAGTTTCTTTGAATGATTAAAAATAATAGCAATTAGTTTGCTTAATTGAAGAGTACAATCAATTTAAGTTAGAACCAAATTTACGTCATGTTAATTTAGATTGTGTGCATGTTTTAGGGGCTGCCCTAATGATTATGTTTGAATTATTAGTTATTTAATGGCTGCCATAATATTTAATGTCCTGAATTAGTAGTAAAATATGGAGTATGCATTATTTTTAAGGTTATGTAATTGATATGAAGTTGTTTATAAAAAGATTGAAAAGTGTATATGAACTTTAACTAGAATAGACTATCAATGATATATAAAAAAGAATATTAAATGGTACATGATTTGATTATGTTAGGCCTTTAACACATCCTATCTTCCAAAGAGATTGGTCTTTTTACTTGCCACGAAGTGGACTTGAGGTAAGTTAAAGCTTTCATTTGTTGTATCATAAGAATTATATAATGTTGTTCATGTTTTAATGTAATTGTTATTATTTGTCAAATGATGCAATGCTTGATGCATTTATGGTTCATGAAGCATGACACTATTAAGAATATAATGAGGTTTTTGAAAAGAAAGTATGGTACTTGATTGATGGTCAGGTAGACAAGGGATGCGGGAGGGACCGACGGACCCAACAAATGGTGGCAAATACTTGAGGTTGAAAAACCGATATAGGAAAGCCACAATGAATGAGATAGAATACGACTAATATCTGAGGTTGAAAGACCAAGTATGAAAACCTCGTATTAGTTCTCTTATTGGCCAATCATTATGAACAGGTTTCGAAAACCACGGTCATCGTTATTAGTTAGGCACCACACTTCAAGGGCCTTAAAGAATGATTTATGAAATAAAGTTATTAAATTGAATATTGCATTTAATCATTATGTGATTTGTATGTACGCTATTTGTTATTGCATCAGTTTCACCTTACTGAGCCTTTAGCTCATTAGATTCATGTGATGCAGATGGTAATGTACAGGTTTAGAGGTTGACTGAGTCTCCAGAGCGGCCGGACAGAGATTTGTTCATTTGCCATGTTTCGAGCTGTTTTGTATCATATTTTGAAAACTCTGTTTTATTTTTAAATAAGCCGCTCTGTTATGGTTTTGTAAAGAAAAATAGTTGTACTCAGTTTTAATATATGTATATGGTGTGTTTAAAATGATTATAGCTCTTTCTCTTATAGTTAAAAATGGGAACTTTTATTAAAAATCATAACTCTAGTAATGATGAAAAATTAACATTTCTTGACTTAACTGTATCAGATTGTTTAGGCTCTGCAGTTAGGTTAAAGAGTGTGACATTTTCTCTACATTTAGTCTCCACCTCCCTTATTTTTTAACTCTCACACCTCTTTTTCATATCACTCTCTTTTTTGTCTCTCTCTCTTTTTCTATATCACTCTCTTTTTTGTCTCTCTCTTTTTCTATATCACTCTCATTTTTTAACCTCACTTGATCATCATACACTTGTCTTGGGGTTAGGGGTACAAGAGTAACTATTTTTTATTAAGTACAAAGGAGTATATATTGGTATAACCATCATGAATTATATGTCCATCAAACTGCCATGGTCCCCCAAAAGAATATGCCCTGCTACAACTTTAAGGTTGCAAACCCAAGTGCAAATTGTGTCAAGTAATAAATTTCTTGTGAGTTTGAGGTCGATCTACATGGAAGTTATTTGAAGATTTCAGGATTATATTTCTAAAATGATGGGTTTTATATGGTTTAGAATATAAAAAAATAATAATATATGCTATAATTAAAAAAAATCAAAGTAATAAAAGTACTGAGGATTAGGGATCCGCTTTTGAATTTTGGATAGAGGAATGATTATTTATTCTTTTTACCACACAGTTCGGGAGCCCCACAAACCCATACCCTTAGGTAAACCAGGAAAAAATGTTCTTTCAAAATAGCCTCTTTTGAGTCTAACTTTTAATTCCCCTTCCTTTTGCTTTCTTAGTCTGAGCAGCCCCCCTTGGCCTTGGCAGCATTAAAGCAGAACTATAAGAATTATTGGAAGAACTCATCAGATTGGAAGAACCTCATATAGATTGAGGGGACCATACTTTCATGGACATAGCCCAGTTTATCTTAACATTTTTTTTATGTATAGGATCCTCACAAAGGAGGCAAGTACAGAGCATACTTTATGTAAAAGACAGGAGAATATAACAATACATTAGAGATAACTTAGTGGCTTTGGAGGAGACAAGGATACAGAATTTAGAAACTCATAGCTTTGTATAAACACAGGGGGTTTATTGATTTCATTATACCTTCAAATGTACCCTGAAGGTCCTTATATAGACCTTCGGATGTTACAATGAAACTAGACAATTATTACAATTGACAAAAGAATTTGGACCACATGAGGATAAGGAATCTTCCTGTATCTATTACAGACTTGACACATCAAAAGTAAAGATAATATTAGACTCAATAATACAGCACTCTGGTAAACAAACAAATAAAGCTGACTCAAAAGCAAATAAAAGGATAAGCAGATGAACCCCACGACAAAAACATCTTTTGAAAATAGAGACTAATGGGAATTTGCTTTTGAAAAGCAAGGTCATATTTTCAATCAACTGTAATGGTGAAATTATTACTTCCTTGCCATCATTCCTTACAGCAGGGGGAGTCATGGTAATAGTGGTGCTCACAGTCATGGTAATAGTGGTACTCTCTAGACTATGGTTCAGTCTAGTAAAGTCTATGTCCTTCCCAGTTGATGAGATCATTATCTATCCAAGTAGGAGGACTAGAATAATCCCATGGATCTTGAGAATCTGACTCGAACACTTATTCTATTGACTTGGCTTAACATCCATCGGTCTAGGCTCAACACCCTTACTTGGTCCTAGTTCCACTATTTTGCTCGGACTGGGTTCATTGTTTGAATCTGGAGGATCTGGTTCTATGACACAAGAAGTGTATACCATCTTTCTTCTAGGAGCAGATGGTGTTTTATTGTAAAGACAAATACTTTTATATAGTTCCTTCATTATGGACTTTTGGGAAAGAATTGTTTTGTGGTTGACCTTCCAATTAAAAAACGAGGGATGGGTAAAAACTATTTTTTTCGACTTGTGCAATAAGGTCTATGGAGGATCATGATGATACAAAGATTATTGTTAAGTCCATGTTCTTTAGCTGCACTCATACATGTGTCAATCCAGTTATCAATTGTATCGTACCATTCTAGAAAGATCCATAGTAATGAGGTTTGATTTTCTAGTTGACGAAGGAATGAAATAATATTTTCAATAAGTATTTCTATGGCATGGTAGTATAAGGTAGATAGACTCCATAAATACCATAAACCACTTTCTGGAAAAGGAAAAGTAGTAGAAATCTTAAAATACCTAGATAAGGCATATCAGGGAAGAAGCATCCTTTTTCAAAGGGAATTTGAGTTTGGGAAAGGAATGTAGCAAGATATTGAAACAAGTAATTTCTTGCATGATCTTTTAAATCACTCAGTTCCCTAAAAGGTTTAGGGAAAACCTTACCAAGAAAACCATAAAAATAGGGAATATACCTTTGGAAGATACCAACTATACAGGCTTCTTCCTAGAAAGAAAATCAAGGACAATGTTGTCTTTTCCCTTGATATGCTGAACGATGAACTAGTATTTTGAGGACCAGACTTTTAGCCTTAGGAGTTGTTTTTCAGGAACTCCTTTGTTTCTTAACTCTAAAATTGCAGGAAAAGAAGTGTTACCCAGTTGTGTGATGAAACCATATCCGACCAAATGAAATTTAAATTTTTTGATTCCATTTTTAACAACTTGGATCTCCTTGTAGACAACATGGTAATGTTTTTCTGAATCTTTGAATGCTCCGTTGGCATGTCCACAATAATGGATTTTTTCATTTTCTTTTTCCAAAAGGACTACTCCTTAAAATTCATCACTGGCATCAGTCTGCAAAATCCTTTGTCCATTTCTTGGAATTTTCAATGCAGGAGGATTTCCACAAACCTTCTTCAAATGTTTGACTACTTTTGTTTGTGAGGATCTCCATTGATGAGAGCACGACCAATAAATGGAATATAGATCTTATTCAAGTTCCAATTAGATTGGTTACAAGGGCTCGAGCTAAAAGATTCAATGAAACTCTTAATGGGGTAATTCAAAGCATTTGGATTGAGGTGAATTCATGCAGGCCTAAAGAGATGTCCTACATGTCACACAAAGTTAGATGTCCATGATTCATGCATTGGAATAATTTTTGGAAGGGTTTCTCATAGAGGGCAGCTATTTAGGCGAGATTTAAGGTCTATTAGTTGAGTTGTATGTCTTGCATGACATTTAGGTATTTTCCTTATTGGATAAATTTGAATTTAGAATATTTATTAGTTACCTTTTCTAGATAGTGTTGACTTCAAGATTTAAGAAGGTTAGTTAGGATATATTTGGTAGTTTCCTTTTCCTAGTAGGGGATAAATTCAAGGCTTCCTTGGGGACTAATTTTTGTTCTCCCCTTTTCGTATTTATAGGCCATACACTTATTGAAATAAGAACTCAAATTTCAGTCATAATTTTGTGAGAGAAAATTCCCTGTGGTTCTTTTAGAACTTCTGAACTTATTGGAGATTTCCATAGTGTTAACCTTCGACTTATCAATCAATCCCCTCATAATTGATTGTGGTGTTTTTATTATACCAAGGTTCTTGCTTCAATATAAGCAACGGGTTGCGGTTCCATACAAATTCATTCAAGATGATCATGGAAGCCTTTCTTGAGTCACGAGTTTTCTCACAATTCTTGGCGTGATTTTTATCAGTTGGTATCAGAGCCTAGGTTCTAATCTCAAGTTTACATATTCTTACTTTTCTTGATAAATTCAATACCTAGAATCTAAATTCGGCAAAAAAATACGAAATTTGAATTTTGTTGCAAGATTCAAAATTATTGATTCAATTCTTGCATTCTTGATTCAATTTTAGGTTAAAGATTTGAAATTCCTGCAATCTTAATTACATCTTGATTCAATTCTTGATTCAAAATTCAAAATTCTTGATTCAATTCTTACATTCTTGATTACATATATTGATTCAATATTCAAAATCTTGATTACATCTTGATTCAATTTGAAATTCTAGATTCAATTCTTTCTCCAAATAACCCCTTCAATTCCGTGACACAATCTCTTTCCTTAAACTTTAAATCTAAATTTATTTTGCTGAGTTCTTTGGTGAATTCTTGCTGGAAATTATGATATTTGTTTGGTTAGTTTGATAAGAACCTATAAAGGATTACTATGAGAGGGGGAAAGGGAAGAGTGGTGAGTACAAAGGAGGGCTAAAAAGCCAATCTAATTTTTTAATTAAAAAAAAACACAGTGAAATTGAGTGAAAATCATTCCTTGAGTGAAACATGTAAGGGAGTGTGTGAGGTCCTTTTCTTTTCTAACATTGTTTTTCAGGAAACATGTTAAACGACAAGGACATGTTAAACATACATTTGGGAGTGCATCAGTAGAGGTTGACCTAAAGTTTCACATGGAAGCCTTAATGGGTGAGATGAAGAGATTATTATGAACTAATATGGAGGAAATTCATGAACGGATAGATTAGGTAGAGAGTGCATGAAGAGTCCAACCTAGGGAGGTGAGAGATGAAGAAGAAGAATATTATGGGGGTGATTTTAATGAGTAAGATGGTTGAGATTCTATTATTGGCAATATGAGATGTGGTGTGTGGTTTGGAGAAACTAGGAATCAGGAAGACAATAACTTGGGTAGTATTAAGATAAATATTCCGTTGTTTTAAGGCAAGAACGATCTCGAAGCTTACCTTGAGTGGAAAAAGAAGGTAGAATTAGTATTTGATTGTCACAACTATTCCGAGCCTAAAAAGGTAAAACTTGCAGCTATTGAATTTTTTGATTATGCAATTGTTTGGTGGGATCAACTAATGTCAAACATGAGGAGAGAAATAGAGAGCATCCAATATCTATGTTGGAGGATATGAAAGTCGTAATGAGGAGATGGTTTGTTCCAAGCTATTACTACCGGGAGTTGTACCAAAAATTATAAAGTGTTACACAAGGTAACCTAAGTGTGGAGGACTATTTTAAGGAGATGGAAATTGATGAAAACAAAGCTACACACTCACGCATACAAGAGGGAGAACTCACACATGGACTTGGAAGGACTCAAGGTCAGCAATTACATGATCCATTAAGCTTACCAAGTGGACCAATCACAAGTTTTAGGGCCAAGCATTTTAAAGAAGCATTATATGGGTTGATTCAACAAGTTGGTGAAATGCCAAACACATGGGGGCCCAACAGGAGTCTAAATCCATTTCAAATAATTCCAAATCAGATTGAAGGAAAATTAGTCACCATGATTTTGGTTTTTGAGGAGCCTAATTGAAGATACACATGTTTTCAACTTTGGAAAGGTTAATCACCAAGATTTTGGGAGCCTAATTCAAGACATGCATATTTTTCATGTTTTTTTTGGAAGGCCAAGATTATTGTCTTGAAGATTTCTTGATTAAGATGATATTATAGGCAAGATTTTGAAGTTTCCTAAATGTAAGGATGAATTATAGGCAGGATTTACTTGATTAGTCTATTGATTACTTTGTTTCCATAGGATAATTAGTTTTCTATTCTTAGTTCTTTGTTTCCATAAGTTACAATTGTTTAAAACCTATTTAAAGGGGACCAACTTGTATACTCTGGGACATTCAAAATTCATAAAAAAAATTGGAGAGTTTATCTTGTTTTTCTTTCATTCTTGAAAGAACTTTTGAACTTATCAAGTTATTCTTGTGGCATTCAAAACAATTGAACTTATCATTGAGATTCTTGAGTGTTCTTGAGTTTTTCTTAGTGTGGCGTCCGTATCCAATTGTAGCCTTGGTTCTTGATTTGCTAGTCACGGGTCAAGGTTCACTGAACTTGCATCTTAAAGATCTTAGGGTTGATTCTATATTTTGGTGTTGGGTTTCGTCGTATCATTGATTTGAACTATCCCACTTACGATAAGGAATTATATGCATTAGTTCGAACTCAAGAGACTTGGTAGCACTATCTATGGCCAAAAGAGTTTGTGATTCATATTTAAAGCATCTAAAGGGGCAACACAAATTGAGCAGACATCATGCCAAATGGGTAGAGTTCATTGAGACTTTTCCCTATGTAATCAAATACAAACAAGGTAAGGAAAATGTAGTTGCCAATGCACTATCACGTAGGTATGCTTTACTTTCAACCTTTAACTCTAAATTGCTTGGATTTGAATACATTAAAGAGTTATATGCAACGAATTCTGATTTTGGTGACTTGTTTAAAAACTGCACTAAAGGGGGGTGTGGAAGTTCTATTTGCATGATGATTTTTTGTTTCGAGAGAACAAATTGTGTGTTCCCCATTCATCTTTGTGTGAATTACTTGTTAGGGAAGCACATAGTGGTGGTTTGATGGGCCACTTCGGGGTAGCTAAGACTTTAGGTGTGTTGCATGAGCATTTCTTTTGGCCGCACATGAAACGTGACGTAGAGAGGATTTGTGCGAAATGCATTAGTTGTAAGCAAGCTAAGTCTAGACAGCAACTACATGGTTTTTACACACCCCTACCTATCCCCAGTGCTCCTTGGGTTGATATCTCTATAGATTTTGTTTTGGGCTTACATAGGACTAAGAGGGGGAGAGATTCAGTTTTTGTGGTTGTTGATAGGTTCTCTAAGATGGGACATTTTATTGCTTGTCATAAAACTAATGATGCATCTCATGTAGCCGATTTGTTTTTCAGGGAGATTGTTAGGTTGCATGGCATACCAAGGACTATTGTTTCTGATAGGGATGCAAGGTTCTTGAGTTACTTTTGGAAGACCTTATGGGGAAAGTTGGGCTAAATTGTTGTTTTCTACTAGTTGTCACCCCCAAATTGATGGTCAAACCGAAGTAGTGAATAGGACCTTGTCTACATTGTTGCGTGCTATCATACAAAAGAACTTGAAAACTTGGGAAGACTATTTACCACATGTTGAATTTTTTTATAATCGTTGTATCCACTCTGCAACTAAATTTTCACCATTTGAGATTGTTTATGGTTTTAATCCATTGACTCCTTTAGATTTAACCCCTTTACCTTTGAATGAATGTGTTAACTTAGATGGAAAGAAGAAAGCAGAATTTGTCATGTAGATTCATGAAAAGGCAAAGCAACACATAGAGCGTCGGATGGAACAATATGCTAAACAAGCTAATAAGGGATGCAAGAAAGTTATCTTCGAACCGGGGGATTGGGTTTGGCTGCATATGAGGAAGGACCGTTTTCCAGAGCACAGGCGATCTAAACTCCTTCCACGGGGTGATGGGTCATTTCAAGTGGTGGAATGCATCAATGACAATGCCTATAAACTTGAACTACCAGGTGAGTATGGTGTTAGCGCTAGCTTTAATGTTTCTGATCTATCTCCTTTCGATGTAGGTGATGAAGATTTGAGGATAAATCCTTTTCAAGAGGGGGAGAATGATGAAAACAAAGCTACACACTCACGCATACAAGAGGGAGAACTCACACGTGAACTTGGAAGGACTCAAGATCAGCAATTACATGATCCATTAAGCTTACCAAGTGGACCAATCACAAGATTTAGGGCAAGGGTTTTAAAGAAGCATTATATGGGTTGATTCAACAAGTTGGTGAAATGCTAAACACATGGGGGCCCAACATGAGTCCAAATCCATTTCAAATAATTCCAAATCAGATTGAAGGAAATTTAGTCACCATGATTTCGGTTTTTGAGGAGCCTAATTGAAGATACACATGTTTTCAACTTTGGAAAGGTCAATCACCAAGATTTTGGGAGCCTAATTCAAGACATGCACATTTTCCATGTTTTTTTTGGAAGGCCAAGATTATTGTCTTGAAGATTTCTTGATTAAGATGATATTATAGGCAAGATTTTGAAGTTTTCTAAATGTAAGGATGAATTATAGGCAGGATTTACTTGATTAATCTATTGATTACTTTGTTCCATAGGATAATTAGTTTCCTATTCTTAGTTCTTTGTTTCTATAAGTTACAATTGTTTAAAAACTATTTAAAGGGGACCAACTTGTATACTCTGGGACATTCAAAATTCATAAAAAAAATTGGAGAGTTTATCTTGTTCTTCTTTCATTCTTGAAAGAACTTTTGAACTTATCAAGTTATTCTTGTGGCGTTCAAAAGAATTGAACTTATCATCGAGATTCTCGAGTGTTCTTGAGTTTTTCTTGGTGTGGCGTTCTGTATCCAATTGTAGCCTTGGTTCTTGATTTGCTAGTCATGGGTCAAGGTTCACTGAACTTGCGTCTTAAAGATCTTGGGTTGATTCCATATTTTGGTGTTAGGTTTTGTCGTATCATTAGCGAGGTTCATATCAGAATTTACCATGATCCGAGTGAATGTGGAGGAGGATTGAGAGGCTACTATGGCTAGATTCTTGTTGGTTTGACGAGAGAATCCTAATTTGGTGGAATTACAACATTATATGGAGTTGGAAGATATGGTGCACATGGATATCAAAATTGAGAACCAACTCAAGAGGAGGGCAGCAATACATGAAAAAACCCTAGCTCAAGTTCATCATGGAGACTAAATTTTGTGAAGAGAAGAGAAGCCAACCATGGCCAAGTCCAAAACTGAGCAAAAACCAGAAATGACCAGCCATGGAAATGAAGGTAAATCCGACTCTTATGCAAATTGAAATTGTGATATTTAGTGTTTTAAATGCCAAGGTAGGGGTCATATAGCAAGCCAATGTCCAAACAAAAGAGTTATGGGGTTACGAGATGATGGTGAATTTGAAACCGATAATGAAGATAACATTGATTCCATGCCACTATTGGAGGAAGCCGATGATGAGGAATATGTTGCCCAAGAAGAATTGTTGGTTGTGAGGAGAGCTCTAAGTGTGCAGATCAAAGAAGAGAATGAGGTACAGCGAGAAAACAACTTTATACTAAATGCCATATACAAAACAAGGTATGTAGTGTGATTATTAATGGAGGTAGTTGTACTAATGTTGCTAGCACTACCATGGTGGAGAAATTAGGTTTGCCAACAACTAAACATGATATGAACCTCGCCAATGATAGGACAAAACCAACACCAAAATATGGAATCGAACCCCAAGATCTTTAAGACGCAAGGTTGGTGAACCTTGACCTGTGACTAGAAAACCAAGAACTAAGGCTACGATTGGATACAAAATGCTGCTCCAAGAAAACTCAAGTACACTCAAGAATCTCGATGATAAGTTCGATTGTTTTGAATGCCACAAGAATAACTTGATAAGTTCAAAAGTTCTTTCAAGAATGAAAGAAGAACAAGATAAGCTCTCCAATATTTTATTAATTTCGAAAATTGTTGCAGAGTATACAACTTGGTTCTCTTTAAATAGGTTTCAAACAATTGTAACTTATGGAAACAAAGAACTAAGAATAGGAAACTAATTATCCTATGAAAACAAACTAATCAATACACTAATCAAGTAAATCCCGCCCATAATTCATCCCCAAATTTAGAAAACTTCAAAATCTCGCTTATAATATCATCTTAATCAAGAAATTTTCAAGACATTAATCTTGGCCTTCCAAAAATGTGGAAAATGTGCATGTCTTAAATTAGGCTCCCGAAATCTTGGTGATTGACCTTTCCAAAGCTGAAACATGTGTATCTTAATTAGGCTCCTCAAAAACCAAAATCATGGTGATTAATTTTCCTTCAATCTGATTTGGAATTATTTGAAATGGATTTGAACTCATGTTGGGCCCCCATGTATTTGACATTTCACCATCTTGTTGAATCCGCCCATATAATGCTTTTTTAAAATGCTTGGTCCTAAATCTTATGATTGATCCACTTGGTAAGCTTAGTAGATTATGTAATTACTAACGTTGAGTCCTTCCAAGCCCACGTGTGAGTTCTTCCTCTTGTATGCGTGGGTGTGTAGCTTCATTTTCATCATTTTTCCCTCTTGAGAAGGATTTGTCCTCAAATCTTCTTCACCTACATTGAAAGGAGATAGGTCAGAAACATTAAAGCTAGCGCTAACACCATAATCACCTGGTAGTTCAAGTTTGTAGGCATTGTCATTGATGCGTTCCACCACTTGAAATGGTCCATCACCCCGTGGAAGGAGTTTAGATCGTCTGTGCTCTGGAAAATGGTCGTTCCTCATATGCAGCCAAACCCAATCCCCTAGTTCGAAGATAACTTTCTTGCATCCATTGTTAGCTTGCTTGGCATATTGTTCCGTTTGATGCTCTATGTGTTGCTTTGCCTTTTCATGAATCTACATGACAAGTTCTGCTTTATTCTTTCCATCTTGTTTATATTAGATTACATAGGGAAAAGTCTCCATGAACTCCACCCATTTGGCATGCAGTCTGCTTAATTTGTGTTGCCCCTTGAGATGCTTCAAAGACTCATGATCTGTATAAATCACAAACTCTTTTGGCCATAGATAGTGTTGCCAAGTCTCTAGAGTTCGAACCAATGCATATAATTCCTTATCGTAAGTGGGATAGTTTAAGGCTACACCACTTAATTTTTCACTAAAATATGCAACCGACCTTCCTTCTTGCATCAGTACACCACCAATATCTATACCTGAAGCATCACACTCAATTTCGAACATTTTAGTGAAGTTAGGTAAAACAAGTAAAGGAGCATTAGTCAATTTATCTTTGATGAGCTTGAATGCCTTTTCTTGTTCATGTCCCCACTTAAATGGAACATTCTTCTTGATGACTTTAGTTAGGGTGAGCAACTATGCTATTGAAATCCCGAACAAAACATGTATAAAAACTGGTTAAGCCATGGAAGCTTCTTACCTAATTTATCGTAGTAGGCGTTGGCCAATCTTGAATTGTGTGTTCACCTTTTCCTCATCGACCTCAGTCCTTTAGCACTTACAACAAAACCAAGAACACAAGGTTGTCCGTGCAAAAGGTACATTTCTTAAGATTAGCAAATAACCTTTCTTTTCTTAAGACCTTTAAAATAAGTGTTAGGTGTTCAACATGATCATCCAAGTTTTTGCTATAGATTAGGATATCGTTAAAATAGACAACTACAAATTTACCAAGGAAAGCACACAAAACATGGTTCATGAGCCTCATGAAAGTACTAGGTGCATATTCATTAATCCAAAATGCATAACTAACCACTCATACAAACCATATTTTGTTTTAAATGCATCTTTCCACTCATCACCCTTTTTCATCCTAATCTGATGGTATCCACTCTTAAGATCAATTTTTGAAAACACACAAGACCCATGCAATTCATCTAACATGCCATCTAAGTGAGGAACGGGATGTCAATACTTTACCGTAATGTTGTTGATGGCTCGGCAATCAGCACATATCCTCCATGTCCCATCCTTCTTAGGTACTAGTAGCACCAGAATCACACAAGGACTCATGCTCTCTCTAACATACCCCTTTTCCATTAGTTCGTGAACCTGTCGTTGAAGTTCCTTCATCTTCTCGAGATTACTTCTATAGGCTGGTCGATTTGGAATTGTTGCACTGGGTATGAAGTTAATTTGATGTTCAATTCCTCAAATTGGTGGTAAGCCTGGTGGCACCTTCTCGGGAAATACATCCTTGAATTTCTGCAAAAGGAAAAGAACGTTGTTCGGTAAAGATCCAACAAGATCATTAGTACACAAAAGGGCCTCCTTGTACATGAGTACTATAAGAGGCTGTTGTAAAGTTATTTTAGTATGTTTTTGTATGATTGAAAACTTAAGTAAGTTACACTTGAAGTCAAAACCAAGTTAGTTAAGCTAGTTTTTAGCAAAATTGTTAGTCTTGTGAAATTGTTTAATTTACTTGTTTCTATTGATTTTATAATGCTTATATTGTGTTTGAAGGTGCCTAAAAATGATTGTGAACAATAGCAATTAGTTTGCTTAACTGAAGTTTAGAATCAATTTAAGTTAGAATCAAGTTTACATCATTTTAATTCGGATTGTGTTCATGTTTTGTAGGTTGCCCTAATAATTATGTTTGAATTATTAATTATTTAATGGATGCCCTAATGTTTAATATCTTGAATTAGTAGTAAAATATGGAGTATACATTGTTTTTAAGGTTATCTAATTGATATGGAATTATTTACAAAAGATTGAAAAATGTATATGATTTATAAAAAGGATATTAAAAGGTACATGATTTGATTATATTAGGCCTTTAACACATCCTATCTTCCAAAGAGATTGACCTTTTCACTTAGCACAAAGTAGACTTGAGGTAAGTTGAATCTTTCATTTGCTGTATCACAAGAATAATATAATGTTGTTCATGTTTTAATGTGATTGTTATTACTTGTCAAAATGATGTAATGTTTGATGCATTTATGGTTCATGAACTCAACACTATTAAGAATATAATGAGGTTTTTGAAAAAAAAGTATTGTACTTGATTGATGGTCGGGTAGACAAGGAACACGGGAGGGACCGGCGGACCCAACAATGGTGGCAAATACTTGAGGTTGAAAAACTAGTATAGAAAAGCCACAATGAATGAGATAGAATACTGCTAATACCTGAGGTTGAAAGACCAAGTATGGAAACCTCGTATTAGTTCTCTTATTAGCCAATCATTATGAACAGGTTCCAAGAAGCTACGGTTTATCGCTATTAGTTAGGTACCACACTTCAAGGGCACTGAAGAATGATTTATGAAAGAAAGTTATTAAATTGAATATTGCATTTAATTATTTGTGTGATTTGTATGTACGCTATTTGTTATTGCATTAGTTTCACCTTATTGAGCCTTTAGCTCATTAGATTCATGTGATGCAGGTGGAAATGTATAGGTTTAGAGGTTGATTGAGTCTCTAGAGCAGCTGGATAGAAATTTGTTCATATGTCTGCTTTGAACTGTTTTGTATCATATTTTGAAAACTCTGTTTTGTTTTTAAATAAGCCGCTCTGTTAGGGTTTTGTAAACAGATGTACTTAGTTTTGATATATGTATATAGTGTGTTTAAAATGATTCAAGCTCTTTCTCTTATAGCTAAAAATGGGAACTTTTATTAAAACCATAACTCTAATATTAAAAAAAAATTAACATTTCTTGACTTAACTGTATCAGTTTGTTTAGACTCTGCAGTTAGGTTAAGGGGTGTTACAGTAAGATTACATGGCATGCCTAGAACAATTGTTTCGTATAGAGATGCTACGTTCTTAAGTTACTTGTGGA
Source organism: Paulownia fortunei (assembly GCA_019321725.1). NCBI lineage: Eukaryota > Viridiplantae > Streptophyta > Magnoliopsida > Lamiales > Paulowniaceae > Paulownia > Paulownia fortunei. Next base: position 31,855 of record JAGSPU010000442.1, on the reverse strand, counting down.
AGACTTTGTGGTGTAAGTTAGGAACTAAGTTATTATTTTCTACTACTTGTCACCCACAAACTGAAGGTCAAAATTGAAGTAGTGAATAAGACTTTGTCTAGTTTGTTGAGGGCTATTATTAAAATTCCATCAAGATATGGGAAGAATGTTTGCCACACGTTGAGTTTGCTTATAATCATACTATTCATTATGCTACTAAGTTTTCACCATTTGAAATTATGTATGGTTTTAATTCTTTAACTCCATTGGATTTAACATTACTGCCTTTATCTAAGCGTGTTAATTTAAATGGAAAGAAAAAGGCTAAATTTGTTTAGCAGATACATGAGAAAGCAAGACTTAACATTGAAAGGAAAATAGAGCAATACTCAAAACAAGCTTATTAAGGATGTCGATAGATTATTTTTGAACCTGGAAATTGAGTTTAGTTGCACATGAGAAAAGAAAGATTTTCAACATAAAAGCGTTTTACCAAGAGGAGATGGTCCTTTTCAAATCCTTGAGCACATCAATGACAATGCATTCAAATTAGATTTGCCAGGTGAGTATAGTGTTAGTGTTACTTTCAATGCTACTAATTTAAGTCCTTTTGATATAGGTGATGATTTGAGGACAAATCCTCTTCAAGAGGAAGGGAATGATGAGAGCACGACCAACAAATGAAATACAGATCCTATTCAAGTTCGAATTAGATCTGTTATAAGGGCTCGAGCTAAAAGATTCAATGAAACTCTTAATGGGCTAATTCAAAGTATTTGGATTGAGGTGAATTCGTGCAGGCCCAAAGGAGATGTCCCACATGTCTGACAAAGTTGGATGTCCATGATTCAAGCATTAGAATAATTTTTGGAAGGGTTTCTCATAGACGGCAGCGATTTAGGCAAGATTTTAAGGTCTATTAGTTGAGTTGTATGTCTTGCATGACATTTAGATATTTTCCTTATTAGATAAATTTCAATTTAGGATACCTATTAGTTACCTTTTTCTAGATAGGGTTGACTTCAAGATTCAAGAAGGTTAGTTATGATATATTTGATAGTTTTCTTTTCCTAGTGGGGGATGGATTCAAGGCTCTCTTGTGGCCTAATTTTCGTTATTCCCCTTATTATATTTATAGGCCATTCACTTATTGACATAGAACTCAGATTTTAGTCATAATTTTGTGAGAGAAAATTCTCTTTGGTTCTTTTAGAATTTCTGAACTTATCGAAGATTTTCATGGTGTTGACCTTCAATTTATCTAGTAATCCCCTCATAATTGATTGTGGCGTCTTTATTATACCAAGGTTCTTGCTTCAATATAAGCAACGGGTCGCACTTCCATACAACTTCATTCAAGATGATCTTGGAGGCCTTTCTTGAGTCATGAGTTTTCTCCCAATTCGTGGCGTGATTCGTATCATCCATGCTAGAGGATTCTTCCTTAGCATCTTTGAAAGCTTACTAGTATAACTTGAGTAGTTCGGGATGAAATCTCTGAGATAATTGACTATCCCAAGGAATTGTTGGACTTCTTTAAGTGTAAGATTTTCATCAAAAACTTTAACAATTCCTATGCAATATGAGAACCAGGTTGAATATTGTTATCAATAAGTTTAATCCCCAAAAATTCTATGCTCTTTTGTCCAATAATGCTTTTCTTTTTAGGGTGCATAATTCCATAGTCTTATACAATGCCCAAGAATTTTTACAACAACTTCTCGTGTTCCTATTTAGTCTCTGAAAATAGGAATATATCATTGATGTAGATCAATGTGGAGTGCAGAATGGGCCCAAAAATTTGGGTCATTGCTTTTTGGAATAGTGAAGGGGCAACCTTTAACCCAAAAGGCATGATGTATTGGGATGTGGGAATACAAAAGGCTATTTTGTATCTTTCTTTTGGATCAATATCCAATTGCCAGAATCCATACTTCAAGTCAAACTTGGAAAATATTTGGGCTTTTGTAAGTTGGGTAAAAAACATTTGGTTTTAGGCAAAGGGAACTTGTCACCAAGAAGAAAATAGTTTAATGGCTTGTAGTCAATGACTAACCTCCTTTTCCCTCTGACTTATTCGGCTTTTTTGTTAACATAGAATGCTAGACAGGCCTAATTTAACTTTGTGCGCTCAATTATCCCAAGTGCTAAGAGTTGGTTATACTCTTGTCTGGCAAGGCTCAATTGTTCTGGGGTCATTCCAAGATGTGTTGCTTTGGTAGCATTAGAATCTTCATTCTTTTTGAATGAAAGTTGTACAAAAAAAATCTGAATTTTTTTAGAGAGAAGTTGGATGATGAAACTCAGAATGGGACTCTACACGACAGTTTCAGAGTTGCATGGTTATGTCCTCATATTTTGGTGGAGCTTCTGGAAGAGAGAACAATTTCTGAATAGTTGAGAATGGCTGGAAGTTTCTTTTAAACTTGACTCTGTGGGGAAGAATATGGAGGTTTTGAGCTTTGTAGAAAAGATCAAACCCTATCGGCGCATCATGTCCATGAAGATTACTTCTAATGACTTTGGTCCAAATAATATAATCAGGAAATAACTATATTACAACAGGCTTCTTTGACATGAGAGAAGTATGTAATGTCTTTCTATCAGTAGCAAAAGAAGTATTCATGATGAGTTTGCCATGCTTCTTTGGGAAGAATGTCTGGATTCATCATAGTTTTTCTAGCTCCACTATCAATCACCCCAATGGCCCTAATCAGCTTATCATACTTGGATAAAGAATTTTTACCTCAATGTTTAGGGAAGGCATGTCTTCCTATAAGATAAGACTAGCCTTGAGTGATGGGCATGGTTGCACCATGTATACTGGAAATGTTGATTCTTCTATGTCAGACTCATTTGATGAATATTGAATAGCAAAAGTTGTTTCATCAGTTTGCACTTCTTGTTCTGAATAGAGAGATTCAACGTAAGCATCATCGACCTCAGCAGCATCAAGTTGAAGAACTTGGGAAGCAAGCTTGGCTGTCTGATCCTTCTTGTTAGGACAATTTTTTGCAAAATGCCCTTTTTTGCACATAGACAACATCTATAAGTGGAATTATTTCTAAAAGTCTCCTAAAGAATCTAAGGGTTTTTCTTTTATTTTGCTTTTTCAATTTCTTTTTGAGTGTCTTCTAAGAAGAATGTGAAGAGCAGTCGCATCTCTTCTTATCCTTGTATTTTATTTCTAGATGAGATTTGCTACAAGCTATTTTGAGAAGAGCTCTGTTATCCATCATCTCCTTAAAAATGTTTGTTGTTCACACATTTTATCCATAGAAGCAAAATTCATATGGTGAATCTCACCAAGACTTATCTTTGATATGTCCTTCTTAGTAGCTTGAATCATTCTGGCAAGTTCTAGTTGTATCTCCTTTGGAAGTGATGCCAGATACACATGTTTCAAATTTGGATCATTTAGGCCATTCAGCATATAGAATCTTTCAGACATCCTTTTGAAGTGTCTGTCCAAATCTTTTATAGATAAGGAACAACATTTCATGGTAAAGTATTTTTGACTCACCATCTTGTTTATGAGAGAAATATCGCCATGAATTCTTTGTGTATTTCTCCAAGGACTAAAGAAGGGCTTGAGCCATTATAGATTTGAAGCTGTCTGCATTCTTCGAGAGTTAAGAACCATTCTCGTAATATTCCAACAAATCTAGAAGTGAATTCCACAAGTCTTAATTTGAGCACAGCTTATTCCTTTGAAAGTTGAAGATCAATCCATGCTGAGAAGTATGTAATCTTTCCTTCTCTTTTAGATAGGAACATCATCAAAAGAAAATCAGGGCCCATTCGTAGATTTGGTTGATGATTGCTTATTTGGTTAGGTAATAGTAGGTGCAGTCATCTCTTCATCAAAACCTTCTAGTGGTTTTTCTGTAAATGCTTAACTGGTCTCTTGTTGATTATCCACCATAAGGATTGCGGATATGTATACCATTTTTTATTTTGATTCAGTTTCTCCAGATTTAGAGATTTTAGAATCATTGGTATAAGAATTTGGCTCAAAATCACTCATCTTTTCTGCTTCAGAATGAGAAGATAAAGTATCTTCTTTGTTTGATTCTTTTGGGGCTAGATCAACCATATATCTAGTCATGAGTGTTTTTGTTGGCTTCTTTCCTTTATACTTAGAGGTGGAAATAGAAGCTGGCTGATTTCTTACTTCAATAGTATTCTTCTTGGCTTTTTGCTTCTTTGGAATATCCAATGGAATGCTTGACACCATACCAAAATATCTATCATAATCTGGTGAGGATGGTGGTGAAGTATATTGAGTTCTTGGTGTGACCAAAAAAGGTTGAGGCTTGCTTCTAGCTTCTTTTATGCTAGCAAGCTCCTTTTTTAATCTCCTAATTTCTGCATCCTTTCTTGAAAACTCAGAACCAAATTAGTTTTGTTCAATCATTTTTTTAAGTCTAGGTCTAGGTGATGGATATCACTTTTTAGCTTTTCATAGATTCTTTGGAGTTGTGATTCGACTGCAACGACTTTGGTTTTGGTCTTTTCTATAGTCGTAAGGATTTGAGATACCTTTAAATCTATAGACTGTAGAGATCAGTTTTGAACTCTAGCATTAGAAGTCTGCTAGTTCAAAACTTTTTCAGGTTGCGTCAGTGGCTTTGTCCAACCATCTAGTTCAACATTAGCGCTTTATATATACGGAAATAAAGCTATTTTATTGGTTGAATCTTCTTTTCTTTCCAAAGGTGGAAAGTTTATTTCATATCTGAACATGAAATAGGGTTGTAGGGCTGTTGGAGTAGGAAGAGATGTGTTGTCTATTAGACATATCCTTCATTTTGAAGGATAGATAACCCTTTTTTGTAATAGGGTAATGGTTGAGTTCTTGAAGGTGGTGGCTCCAGATGGTTATGGGCCCTGCAACCAGTTCTTCCCCTGTTCTTCTTTCTTCTTCTTTTGGAGGAACCTTTCTTCTTATTACTGTTTCAACTCTGATCACAAAAGCATTCAGGATCACATATAGGATCAACATCCCAGATAAAATGGGCATTAATTTTATCTGTGTACACATGAGAGCCATCTGGACAAAGAGATGAAATTGGAATCTTTTGTTTGCCTTATTCTAAATAGGCATGATCATCAGCTGGAACTCAGGATTTGAAGGCCTTGCTTCAGGTTGGGTCTTATAAATAGTTTTAACCCTTCCATCACTAACCTTCAAAACTTGAAATCAGTAGTTTGTATTGACTCTGCTTAATGATGTAGGGATTCATAATTTGTGAACCATTTTTTTGGAACAAGTTGTTTCGAAATCTCTTCTGCCGATCTGTCTTAGGATCTGGACAACAGTTGGAAATTCAGATCCAGATTTAGCAAAGACCATCAGCGTATCTTTTCTGCAGTCTATATATGATCTGATGGTGAAAGGTGGCCATCATAGAGTTGGAGACCTGCTCTACTCTAGATATTTGAATTTGTACTTTGAAGGTCATTTCAAAAAGAAGGGTCTTGCAGAGATACTACAAAGTTTGGGAAGAAGGTGATGACAACACTCCCAACATTGAGGTGAGAACCGTACCTATTACTGCATGCTCGTACCTTAAAAATCTAGTGTCAAGTAGGCAATTCTAGCAGTAACAGGAAGTCCTTTCCTCCCATGGTAGGAGAGGACAAGTTTGACGGCACCAAGATGAAAGTATGCCTACCCTTCAGTCTTCCATGTACTTATGAATTCTGGAGGGATGAGATAGTAACATACTACTCTTGAGTTGTTGCAGGGAGGCTATTGTAATGCACTTCTCTCCTACATAGCCAATAATAAGCATCTTGCACGAATATGCATCTAATCAATGTGTGTAATATAGCCAAGCCTCACACTACTCACTTGGCCAATATGATTCATGCATTATGTGCTAATTTTATATGCTACTTGTATTTCTATTGACATTGCATAATTTATTTCCTTTTATACGACATTCTTGAATATTAAACCTAATTATGAAGCTCTTGTACAATACTAGTTATTGAATTCATAATCTAAGTAGTTGATTTTATATTGAAATAAGAAGAAAATAAGATTGATCAATATTGGATGTCGATGAGATATATAGGTTATAATTTTGGAAGTGTTAAAGTTGTTACTAGTAAGCTTATATGGTTTGATTCGATTCATCCAGGTATTTCAAAAGTATATATCGATAAATTGCATATTTGGGACGTTGACATAAGATAATATGATTCAAAGGTGATATTACAATATTCATTTATGTATAAGATTATATAATTTTTAATATGGATAATTATTTAAGAATCGGGTGAAATCAGGTAAGAAATTAAATGAACGGCTAGGAAATTAGCTTATGAATTATCTATAGTATCTTGTGGTAATTAAAATAGGATGCAATAAAATTAATGTATAGTAAGACACATCTGATCTAGGCTTGAAAGATGGGTGAAAGGTAAGATTTATACCACAACCTACCACCTCATGCTTGCTATTAAGCTTAAGCAAGCACCTCAAGTGCCACCTCAAGCTTTCTTTCACTCTTAGCCATTTACCCACGATCCTCAACCTTTTTTAGTCATTTTCAGGGTCCAAACTTATGTCAAAATCTCTCTAAGCTGGTCCTAATTGATTCCAAGTGATAGAAAAGGGCAAAGGAAGCAAAAGGAAGTAGTAATCACAAGTAGAAGCTGAAACTGGCATAGGTGAGGTTCATATACAGTTTTGACATCAATTTTTATATTATTTGAGGGTTTTGTGATTTCTTAAAATTATTATCTTGTTCATGATGATGTTAGAGGTTATTCATAGGGTTTTATTATGCATAAAATAATAATTTGTGGTTGCAAACACATAGTAGAACACTAAGGGGCAGAATTTATGTTAATGTTGGTTTCTAGTCTATTGAGCTTAAAATCTACAAGAAACCTTGGGTAAATTCTATATTTATCATCATGAATGTGTTTATATAGGAGTTAATATTATGTATTTAGGTTCGGATAGCCTGGAATTAAAATATGGCATGAAAATTAAAGAGATGCTGAGAACTATCTCCATCGAATTTCAGATTCTGTTCTATGTAAAAGGGACTGGTTTTACAGAATTAAATCCATTATTTTTGGCAAGACTATAACATAGTTGTCTCTTTGTATATGTTATCTAATTGTGCTGAAAATTCAGGAGTGATTGAATATACTTAAGGGTGCCAAAACCACTAATCTCATGAAGTGCGCAAAATTGTCAAGGTAGAAAAAAAATCTGTTTCAGTATGCTGTGAAGGGAGCTGAACTTGGGAAGCTATATCCGTGTGTTTTAGCCATTATATGACATGGTTATATTTTTTATTATGTTATCTAGGCGTGATAAAAATTGGGGAGTGAATGAATATGTCTAAGGGTATCAAAATTATCATGCAAATTAATGTGGCAGCAAAAAAATGTGAAGTTGTGAATCTATCCTATTTGGTTCATTAACATGTTCCAGCATAGATGTGGTGCATTTGATCTCTAAATTTTAGGGGGATGTTATAAGAGTTAAAATACATCAATTAAGTGAGGTTAGTGCACATTTAAGATGTGGAACAAAGGTGTATAGAAGGTTGTATTTAGTTATAGTTTCTAAGTGGTAAGGTTGTTTAATTAAATTGAGATTCAATATCTTTATACTATATTAGGTGTAATGAACTTGTTAATTGAGGATGGTGATTAATATCTTATATTTTTACAGCTTGTTTTACATCTAGGGTTGGAGAGTAAAACTTAAGAAACTAAGTAACATACAACTAATCAAAGATAAGTGAAAATCTATTTGCAACTACAATGTATGAGCATAGTATTTCTTGCCTTATCTATGTTAAATGTGATCCTTGTGTCTTGATGAGTGTATTATGAGTATTATAAATATCTTATAGTGCATACATTGCTTGGATAATGCGACATCGGATCCGTTATATCATTGAACTTGTCATTCATCAACATTTACACATGCATGCATGATACATGCTCACAGTTGAGGTTTTGCATGCATGACATTATTTTCAAGAAGAAAATATTTTGGTTAGCCACTACTAGTATACCGCGAGGCCTGTGTGGCTTATTTATATGATATTTTGGGGTGCCATGAGTATTACTTATCGGAGGATCATAGGGTGGATAGGGGTGTGTGCCTATAGTGGTCACGAGAAAGTGGACCACTTGACTGTGTCCTTATCGACGTCGTTGGTGGGAAGACTTCTAGAGGATCACAGGGGAAGACAGGGGGTGGACCTCTGGTGATCCAAGAGATGGCCCCCAAACTGTGTTGATCTGTTTATGATCATGTGATTATTGATATTATTGAGAGCTCTATCCAATACATATTAGGTGGGTCAAAGGCTTGGTGGAAAATGTCTTTGAATGAACTGTTTTTTATGCATGAGTTTGCATTTTTTGTCATGATCTCCTAGAAATGCATTGCATATATATTGAATTATCTCTTCAGCATGCATGATTTTCACTTATTGAGCGTTAGCTCACGTAGTTCATGCATTGTAGGTAAACATGGTGATACCTGAGACTTTAAGGCTTACTAGGCTTGTTGTTGGAGCTTCTAGAGGCTTTTAAGGATCACTGTACATGGATGATGACCTGCTGGGTTGTGTTGTGGGCATATTCTAATTTTTACAATCATTATTATTGTGTAAATTATTGTCTATATATATAAAGGGTGATGTAAACAAAGCTACACACTCACGCATACAAGAGGGAGAACTCACATGTGGATTTTGAAGGATTCAAGGTCAGCAATTACATGATCCATTTAGCTTAAGTGGACCAATCACAAGATTTAGGGCCAAGCGTTTTAAAGAAGCATTATATGGGTGATTCAACAAGTTAGTGAAATGCCAAACACATGGGAGCCCAACATGAGTCTAAATCCATTTCAAATAATTCCAAATCTGATTGAAAGAAATTCAGTCACCATGATTTTGATTTTTGAGGAGCCTAATTGAAGATACACATGTTTTCAACTTTGGAAAGGTCAATCACCAAGATCTCGGGAGCCTAATTCAAGACATGCACATTTTTCATGTTTTTGGAAGGCCAAGATCATTGTCTTGAAGATTTCTTGATTAAGATGATATTATAGGCAAGATTTTGAAGTTTCCTAAATGTGGGGATGAATTATAGGCAGGATTTACTTGATTAGTCTATTGATTAGTTTGTTTCCATATGATAATTAGTTTCCTATTCTTAGTTCTTTATTTCCATAAGTTACAATTGTTTAAACCTATTTAAAGGGGACCAAATTGTATACTCTGGGAGATTGGAAATTTATAAAAGATTGGAGAGTTTATCTTGTACTTATTTCATTCTTGAAAGAACTTTTGAACTTATCAAATTATTCTTGTGGCGATAAAAAACAATCGAACTTATCATCGAAATTCTTGAGTGTTCTTGAGTTTTCTTGGTGTGGCATTCCATATCTAATTGTAGCCTTGGTTCTTAGTTTGCTAGTCATGGGTCAAGGTTCACCGAACTTCCGTCTTAAAAATCTTGGGGTTGATTCCTTATTTTGGTCTTGGGTTTCGTCATATCATTGGCGAGGTTCATATCAGTTGGTATCAGAGCCTAGGTTCCAAAGGCAAGTTTGAATTATACCTTTAATTTGCTTCTTGTTCCTAAATTCCTACTTCATTTTTCTAGTTTTTGATTAAAAAAACAAAAACAAAAACAAAAACAAAAACAAAAACAAAATCAGAAAATTTCTTGTAAATTCTTCAAAATAAAAAATTCTTGTGGTGTTAACCTAGCTCTCCTTATTTGTGGGCCCTTACTTTCACATTGATTGCTTGCATCAATTTCTTGAGAATTACTTCTTAAATCTTATGATTTGTCTTGATTGATTCTCATCTTGAAGTGTCACTTGAATCTTGATTGTTCTTGAGTTTGATTAAGAGTGAAAAGAAGACACAACGAGTGAAAAGAGGCAAGAGTGGTGAGAATATAAGAGGGTAAAAGCTGATTGAGTGCCAAACACGAGAGTGAGTGACACTTCCTTGAGTGAAACACGTGAGGGAGCGCTTGTGAGGTCCTATAACATTGTTTTGCAGATTTTAAACATGTCACACAATCAAGTAGAAAACTCAATTGAAGAGATACAACAAACAACCATCCCGAACCTATAACTACAGGCATTATTGGGCGAGGTGAAGTGGATGATGAGGACTGAATTGGAGCAAATTCATGAGAGGATGGACAAGTTGGAAGATGAGTCAACTAGGGGGCAATATGAAAACACTCCATTTCGACAACCATCTAGGCGAATGCAACTAGGGGCATAATGGGGTAATGTTGAAGATGAAGAAGAGTGGGAAGATCTTAACAAACCACAAATAAACTGGGGAAGGTTTGGGCGTGGAGACAAAGACATTGGTAGAAGAAGACCTAAGCGAGATGATGATTTGGGAAGCATCAAGGTGAAGATTCCACCCTTCCAAGGCAGAAATGACCCTGAGGCCTATCTAGAGTGGGAGAAGAAGATGGAGATGGTCTTTAAATGCCACAACTACTCTGAGAATAAAAAGGTAAAACTTGTTGCAATTGAATTCACTGACTATGCTATTATTTGGTGGGATAAATTGTTGAAGGAAAGGAGGAGAAATCATGAACGGCTTGTTGAGACTTAGGATGAGATGAAGGTCATCATGAGAAGACGTTTCATTCCAAGCTACTATCATCAGGAGTTGTACAACAAGTTGTAGCGTCTAACTCAAGGATCCCAGAGTGTCGATGAGTACTACAAAGAAATGGAGGTTGCTATGATCTGAACAAATGTAGAGGAAGATAGAGAAGCCACCATGGCTAGGTTTTTGCACAGTTTAAATCATGAGATAGTAGATGTGGTGGAGATGCAACACTATGTGGAGTTGATGGATATGGTGCACCAAGCCATCAAAGTTGAGCAGCAATTGAAATGGAGGAACATGGCTAGAAGGGGAATAGGAACGACCTCCTCAATTTCATGGAAAATAACACCTAAACGGGACGAATGGCCATCAATTAAACCTAAGCCCAAGTCCTCTAAAGATACCAAACCAGCTACAATGCCAAAACAAGGTAACATTGAATCCTCCACTTCTAAAGATAGAGATATTAAGTGCTTCAAGTGTCAAGGCAGGGGACATATAGTTAGTCAATGCCCGAACAAAGGGATCATGGTGATCAATGCTCAAGGGGAAATTGAGACAGAAGATGAACAAGAAGACGAAGTAGATGACATGCCACCTCTTGAAGATGCATATGAAGGGCAGTATGCAGTGGAAGGAGAATCATTAGTGGCGAGGCGAGCTCTTAGTGCGCAAGTTAAGAAGAAAATAACTAGTAGGAGAACTTATTCCATACTCGATGTTTCGTACACAATAAGGTTTGTGGCATTATAATTGATGGTGGAAGTTGCACCAATGTTGTCAGCACTAAGTTAGTGGAGAAATTGGCACTACCTACCTTGAAACATCCACGACTATATCAGCTTCAATGGCTAAATAATAGTGGAGAAATCAAGGTTACAAAACAAGTTTTAGTGGCATTCTCCATTGGCAAGTACGAGGATGAGGTGCTTTGTGATGTGGTACGTATGCATGCATGTCATATCCTATTGGGGAGGCCATGGCAGTACGATCGACATGTCACATATGATGGTTACACCAATAGGTACTCTTTTGTCATCAAAAAGCAGCCTATAATACTTGTACCGTTGAATCCAAAACAAGTTCTCGAAGATCAGCTCAAGATGCAAAAATCAAGTGAAAAGAGAAAAGAAAAAGAGGAGAGAGGCCAAAGTTGAGAAAAAAAATGAGAGAGTCGTAGCCTTAGTGAGTGAAAGAGAGGAAAAATACAGCTTCATTGCAAAAAAGAATGAGATCAAGAGAGCTTTAACTTTACAACAGCCTCTTATAGTACTCATGTATAAGGAGGCCCTTTTGTGTACTGATCTTGCCGGATCTTTGCCGAGCAACATTCTTTCCCTTTTGCAGGAATTTGAGGATGTATTTCCTGAGAAGGTACCACCAGGCTTACCACTAATTCGAGGAATTGAACATCAAATTGATTTTATACCTGGTGCAATAATTCCAAATCGACTAGCCTATAGAAGTAATCCCGAGGAGACGAAGGAACTTCAACGGCAGGTTCATGAACTAATAGAAAAGGGGTATGTTAGAGAAAGCATGAGCCCTTGTGCAGTTCCAGTGCTACTAGTGCCTAAGAAGGATGGGACATGGAGGATGTGTGTTGATTGTCGAGCCATCAACAACATTATGGTAAAGTATCGACATCCCATTCCTCGATTAGATGACATGTTAGATGAATTACATGGGTCTTGTGTGTTTTCAAAAATTGACCTTAAGAGTGGATACCATCAGATTAGGATAAAAGAGGGTGATGAGTGGAAAGCTGCATTTAAAACAAAATATGGTTTGTATAAGTGGTTAGTTATGCCTTTTGGATTAACGAATGCACCTAGTACTTTCATGAGGCTCATGAACCATGTTTTGCGTGCTTTTCTTGGTAAATTTGTAGTTGTCTATTTTGACAATATCCTAATTTATAGCAAAAACTTAGATGATCATGTTGAACACCTAACACTTATTTTAAAGGTCTTAAGGAAAGAAAGGTTATTTGCTAATCTTAAGAAATGTACCTTTTGCACAGACAAACTTGTGTTTCTTGGTTTTGTTGTAAGTGCTAAAGGGATTGAGGTCGATGAGGAAAAGGTGAACGCAATTCAAGATTGGCCAACGCCTACTATGGTAAATCAGGTAAGAAGCTTCCATGGCTTAACCAGTTTTTATAGGCGTTTTGTTTGGGATTTTCAGTAGCATAGTTGCACCCTAACCGAAGTCATCAAGAAGAACGTTCCATTTAAGTGGGGACATGAACAAGAAAAGGTATTCAAGCTCATCAAAGATAAATTGACTAATGCTCCTTTACTTGTTTTACCTAACTTCACTAAAATGTTCAAAATTGAGTGTGATGCTTCAGGTATAGGTATCGGTGGTGTACTGATGCAAGAAGGAAGGCCGGTTGCCATTTTTAGTGAAAATTTAAGTGGTGCAACCTTAAACTATCCCACTTACGATAAGGAATTATATGCATTGGTTCGAACTCAGGAGACTTGGCAGCACTACCTATGGCCAAAAGAGTTTGTGATTCATACAGATCATGAGTCTTTGAAGCATCTAAAGGAGCTGCACAAATTGAGCAGACGCCATGCCAAATGGGTAGAGTTCATTGAGACTTTTCCCTATGTAATCGAATACAAACAAGGTAAGAAAAATGTAGTTGCCGATGCACTATCATGCAGGTATGCTTTACTTTCAACCCTTGACTCTAAATTGCTTGGATTTGAATACATTAAAGAGTTATATGCAATGGATTCTGATTTTGGTGACTTGTTTAAAAATTGCACTAAAGGGGAGGTGTGGGAAGTTCTATTTACATGATGAGTTTTTGTTTTGAGAGAACAAATTGTGTGTTCCCCATTCATCTTTGCATGAATTACTTGTTAGGGAAGCACATAGTGGTGGTTTGATGGGCCACTTCGGGGTAGCTAAGACTTTAGGTGTGTTGCACGAGCATTTCTTTTGGCCGCACATGAAACGTGACGTAGAGGGAATTTGTGCAAAATGCATTAGTTGTAAGCAAGCTAAGTCTAGACGGCAACCACATGGTTTGTACACACCCCTACCTATCGCTGGTGCTCCTTGGGTTGATATCTCTATGGATTTTATTTTGGGCTTACCTAGGACTAAGAGGGGGAGAGATTTAGTTTTTGTGGTTGTTGATAGGTTCTCTAAGATGGCACACTTTATTGCTTGTCATAAAACTGATGATGCATCACATGTAGCCGATTTGTTTTTCAGGGAGATTGTTAGGTTGCATGGCATGCCAAGGACTATTGTTTCTGATAGGGATGCAAGGTTCTTGAGTTACTTTTGGAAGACCTTATGGGAAAAGTTGGGAACTGAATTGTTGTTTTCTACTACTTGTCACCCCCAAATTGATGGTCACTTGTCTACATTGTTGCGTGCTATCATACAAAAGAACTTGAAAAATTGGGAAGACTATTTACCACATGTTGAATTTGCTTATAATCGTTGTATCCACTCTGCAACTAAATTTTCACCATTTGAGATTGTTTATGGTTTTAATCCATCGACTCCTTTGGATTTAACCCCTTTACCTTTGAATGAACGTGTTAACTTAGATGGAAAGAAGAAAGCAGAATTTGTCATGCAGATTCATGAAAAGGCAAAGTAACACATAGAGCGTCGAATGAAACAATATTGTAAACAAGCTACTAAAGGATGCAAGAAAATTATCTTCGAACTAGGGGATTGGGTTTGGCTGCATATGAGGAAGGACCATTTTCCAAAGCACAGGTGATCTAAACTCCTTCCACGGGGTGATGGGCCATTTCAAGTGGTGGAACGCATCAATGACAATGCCTACAAACTTGAACTACCAGGTGAGTATGGTGTTAGTGCTAGCTTTAATGTTTCTGATCTATCTCCTTTCGATGTAGGTGATGAAGATTTGAGGACAAATCCTTTTCAAGAGAGGGACAATGATGAAAACAAAGCTACACACTCACGCATATAAGAGGGAGAACTCACACGTGGACTTGGAAGGACTCAAGGTCAGCAATTACATGATCCATTAAGCTTACCAAGTGGACTAATCACAAGATTTAGGGCCAAACATTTTAAAGAAGCATTATATGGGCTGATTCAACAAGTTGGTGAAATGCTAAACACATGGGGGCCCAACATGAGTCCAAATACATTTCAAAAATTCCAAATCAGATTGAAGGAAATTTAGTCACCATGATTTTGATTTTTGAGGAGCCTAATTGAAGATACACATGTTTTCAACTTTGGAAAGGTCAATTACCAAGATTTCTGGAGCCTAATTCAAGACATGCACATTTTCCATATTTTTGGAAGGCCAAGATTATTGTCTTGAAGATTTCTTGATTAAGATGATATTATAGGCAAGATTTTGAAGTTTCCTAAATGTGAGGATGAATTATAGGCAGGATTTACTTGATTAGTTTGTTTCCATAGGATAATTAGTTTCCTATTCTTACTTCTTTGTTTCCATAAGTTACAATTATTTAAAACCTATTTAAAGGGGACCAAGTTGTATACTCTGGGAATATTGGAAATTTATAAAAGATTGGAGAGTTTATCTTGTTCTTCTTTCATTCTTGAAAGAACTTTTGAACTTATCAAGTTATTCTTGTGGCGTTCAAAAATAATCAAACTTATCATCGAGATTCTTTTGTAGCGTTTCATATCTAATTGTAGCCTTGGTTCTTGGTTTGCTAGTCACGGGTCAAGCTTTACCGAACTTGCATCTTAAAGATCTTGGGGTTGATTCCTTATTTTGGTGTTGGGTTTCATCATATCATTAGTGAGGTTTATATTAAAGGGTTATAAGATGCAAAATGTCCTTACTTCTTCCAAAAGTATAAGCTATTATTTTGATTTTTAAGTCTATTGTATTATAACTTTGGGATGTTATGTCCTATATAACTCTTGAAATTTTATAGTAAATAAATTTGAGAATAGCGTGACTATGACGAGTGTTGTATTTTTTTATATAAAAGGTGATTTATCTATATATAGTGTTACAAGATGTTAAAGCACTTTATTTTATCAGTGTTATGTCGAAAACACTTTTACTATTTCTCAAAGTGCTACAGCTGACATATTTTTTTATATATATACATATGTACACACATGTACTACCTTGTCACAATTGTTGTTTTATCAATATTTATATTTAGTGGTGGGGGTATTATAGAGTGGTATCAAAGCCCGATTAGTGGTTTTGTAGATTGTCCATGTACATAACCTTTGAAACTGGTGCAGCACAACCATGCCAGTAAGTTTTATTTATTTTCATTTTGTATTTCATGAATAATATTGCCCATGTGTTTTAAGATTTTGTATAAAATAATGTTGAGACAGACTCATCAGTAGTAACAGGTACAAAATTTATGGTTGGTATTCTATCTTTAGAGCTACATAATATCTATTATACACTAAGTATGCAATAAGACTGGATGGGGCACTTGATATATATATGAGGTCAATTACAATGTTTTATTTCCTTCTGGAGGTTCAATTATTAAGACTTTTAAATTCTAGGTGATGAAAAATTTAGAAATTTTATGGAGGCCATAGCAGGAAAATGTTTACTATTTGTAGAAAATAAGGAAGATTGTCAAATTATAATTTTTTATAGTTACCGTGAAAGAGTTATAAAAAAGAGTTATTATCAATCTTTAGGTTGTGTTAGAATTCTTAGAAATAACCAAGTTTACTAAAAAATCATTTGTGTGATCTCAAATCTCTTGATATATGTTGAAAAGAAGTTTTCGGGCATGTTATTGACTTGGTTGGTGGGGGTGTTATAATGTGTATTATCGAATTATGACATATAAATAGCATGATTGCACGAATATGAATAATTGTTATTATATATTCTAGTTATGCTTTAACATGCATTAGTACAAGAAATATGAGATCAAACTTCTGTTTCTTGATTTAACATATTCCTTAAGTGCCTTTTTGCAGTGAACGGTATCTCGATTAAGAAAGATTGATATGTTGAATGGCCATGAAATGAATTATTTGTATTGCTCCTTACTTGTTACATTGTAAAGTGATTAATTGCCTAAATATTTGCTTGAATTATGTTACATTTGGCTAAAAACTAAAAGTATGCAAAATGGTGTAATTTGATTGGTTGATTGACTAAGTTGATTGAAATCATTCTAAACTGTATTGCACTTGATTATATTACCAAAGCATCAATTTTTATCATCTCTCTAGCCCATAAACGTGGCTCTTTGCATGAGAAGACACGAAGCACGAGTCAATCAATCATCACCATCCACTTATCTCTCTTTGAAATGTCAAACAAGTCATTTTTAGCCATGTTTTCTTGTGGAAGCTCCTAAAAAATGACTAGCCTTCTTCCCCAAAGTTTCTCCCAAATTTCTACACTCTCTTACTCACAAAAATTAAATTCAATTCATAGGAATCCATAGAACACAAACTAGAACAAGTTTTCACCATTTTAAGCTTGAAAATAGTTGATTTTGAAGTCTAATTCCAACTTAATCAAGGTATATTCTTTTTTAATATTTCTTATGATGAATTTATAGTATCTTGGATGGTTACATGTTATAGTATTTTTTTGTATGAATACTCAAGTGGGATAGACTTGAGGCCAAAACCAAGCCAGTTAAGCTAGTTTCTAGTAAAATTGATAGTCTTGTGAAATATGCTTAAACACTTAATTCTATTAATCTTGTAATGCTTATATTGTATTTGGAAGTTCCTATGAATGATTGAGAACAGTAGCAATTAGTTTGCTTAATTGATAGTTAGAATTAATTTTAGTTAGAATTGAGTTTGCTCATATTATTTTAGATTGTGTTCAAGTTTTGGGGGCTGCCTTATTTATGTTTGGATTATTAGTTATTTTATGGCTACCCTAATGTTTAATATCTTGAATTAGTAGTAAAATATGGAGTATGCATTGTTTTTCAGATATGCATGTGTGTTATTTGTAATTATATCAGTTTCACCTTAGTGAGCCTTTAGCTCATTAGATTCATGTGATGTAGGTGGAAATATATTGGTTTAGAGGTTGACTGAGTCTCTAGAGTGGCCGGACAGAGATTTGTTCATATGCCATACTTTGAACTGTTTTGTAGTCTATTTTCAAAACTCTAGTTTATTTTTAAATAAGCTGCTCTATTATGCTTTTGTAAATAGATGTACTCAGTTTTGATTTACGTATATGGTGCGTCTACAATGAAATAAAATAACAAATGAATTCAAGTTCTTTCTCTTATAATCAAAAGGAGAACTTTTATTAAAACCATAATTCTAGTATTGATGAAAAGTTAACATTTCTTGACTTAACTGTATTAACTTGTTTAGGTTCTGCAATTAGATTAAGAGGTGTTACAACTACAGTGATCCATCTTGGAGGATTGTATATACTGCTTTGTGATAAGTCTTTTGGTAGAGATCAGAGATCTAATTCCAAGTGTCAGTGTACCATGGCGTTGGTAGATATTATATAGGCTAATCAATGGAGAAACAATTTGTTCTACCACTGCATCATTAGGAATGGTAGAATATTCTACAAGGTTTTCTATTCTATTCGTAGAATGTCTAGATAAAGATAAAGAAGATGACTTGGAAAAAAAGAATAGATCTAGAAATTTCGTTGGAAAATGTAGAGGTTTTGATATAAATTACGCCAAGAATTGTAAGAAAACTCATGACTCAAGAAAGGCCTCCAAAATCATTTTGAATGAATTTGTATGGAATCGTGACTTGTTGCTTATATTGAAGAAGAACCTTGAATAATAAATGTCCTTTATTAGCTTATTTTGAGTATTGCTCTATTTTCCATTTAATGTTAAGTCTTGCTTTCTCATGTGTCTGCTTAACAAATTCAGCCTTTTTCTTTCCATCTAAGTTAACACGCTCAGATAAAGGTAGTGGCATTAAATCCAATGGAGTTAAAGGATTGAAACCATATACAATTTCAAATGGTGAAAACTTTGTAGCAGAATGAATAGTATGGTTATAAGCAAACTCAATGTGTGGCAAATATTCTTCCCATATCTTGACGTTCTTTTTAATAATAGCCCTCACCAAAGTAGACAAAGTCATATTCATTAGTTCAATTTGACCATCAGTTTGTGGGTGACAAGTAATAGAAAACAATAACTTAGTTCCTAACTTACACCACAAAGTCTTCCAAAAGTAACTCAAGAACTTAGCATCGCTATCCGAAATAATTATTCCAGGTATGCCATGTAATCTTAAAATAAATCAGCAACATGTGAAGTATCATCAGTTTTGTGACATGGACTAAAATGTGCCATCTTAGATGATCTATCCACAACCACAAAAATTGAATCCCTACCATGTTTAGACTTAGGCAAACCTAATATAAAGTCCATCAAAATATCAATCCAAGGTTCATTAGGGATGAAAGGGGTGTGTACAAACCATAAGGTTGTACCCGGGACATTGCTTGCCTACAAGTGATGCATCTACCACACATTCTCTCAACATCTCTCTTCATGTGTGGCCAATAAAAATGTTCTTGCGAAATAGTTAAAGTCTTAGCAACTCCAAAGTGTCCTATTAACCCTCCACTATGGGATTCCCTAACTAACAAGTCACGCAAAGAGCAATCCGGCACACAACTTATTCTCCTGAAACAAGAAACCCTTGTGCCTAAAGAACTTACCCACTGCATTTTTCTCACAAGCCTGAAAGTCCTCACAAAAATCATGGTCTAAAGGATACAACTCTTTAATATGCTCAAAACCAAGTAATTTTACATCAAGAGTAGAAATTAATATGTACCTTCGAGATAGTGCATCTGCAACGATGTTTTCTTTACCTTGCTTGTATCGCATGACATACGAAAATGTCTCAATGAATTCCACCCAACATGCATGCCTCTTGTTCAACTTGTGTTGGCCCTTCAAATGCTTCAAGGATTCGTACTCAGTGTGAATCACAAACTCTTTAGGCCAAAGGTAGTTTTGCCATCTCTCCAATGCTCATACCAATGCATATAGTTCTTTATCATAAGTAGGGTAGTTTAAGGCTGCCCCACTTAGTTTCTCACAGAAATATGCAGTTGATCTTCCTCCTTGCATAAGAACTATGCCTATACCTATACCTAAAGCATCATATTCAATTTTAAATATTTTAGTAAAATCAGGCAAAGCAAGTAAAGGAGCATGTGTTAATTTCTCCTTGATCAATTGGAGTGTCTTTTCTTCCTCATCACCCTATTTGCATCCAACATTCTTCTAGATGACTTCAGTAAGTGGTGCAATGACAATACTAAAGTCCTTTACAAACCTCTTATAAAAAAGCAAGTCCATGAAAACTACGAACATTACCTACTCTCGTGGGACTCGACTGCTCCTGAATTGAGTGGATCTTCTCTTCATCAACTTGTATTCCTTGTGCACTCACAACAAAACTAAGAAACACAAGCTTATTAGTGCAAAAGGTGCACTTCTTCAAGTTAGTAAACAACTTCTCTTTTATAAGTACATCCAAAACTGAATTTAAATGCACAACATGATCATCCAAGTTTTTGCTATAAATGAGAATATCATCAAAATAAACAACAAATATGCCTATAAATGTACGCGAAACATGGTTCATTAATCGCATGAAAGTACTGGGTGTATTAGTTAATCGAAATGGCATAATTAACCACTCGTATAATCCATATTTTGTTTTAAAAGTAATTTTCCACTCATCACCCTCTTTCTTTCTTATTTGATGATACCCACTCTTTAAAATCAATCTTAGAAAATACACAAGCACCATGCAACTCATCTAACATATTATCTAAGTGAGAAATAGGGTGGCGATACTTTACCATTATATTGTTGATCGCTCGGCAATCAACACACCCTCCACGTCTCATCCTTCTTAGGAACCAAAAGTACTGGAATGGCACACAGACTCATGCTTTCTCTCATGTGCCCTTTCTCCATCAATTCACTAACCTACCTTTGTATCTCCTTGGTCTCCTCGAGATTGCTTCGATAGGTTGGTTGGTTTGGAATAGTAGTGTAACACCCCTTAACCTAACTACAAATCTAAACAAGTTGATACAGTTAAATCAAGAAATGTTAACTTTTCATCAATACTAGAGTTATGGTTTTATTAAAAGTTTTCCTTTTTGGCTATAAAATGAAGAACTTGAATTTATTTGTTGTTTTATTTCATTTAAACACATCATATACATAAATCAAAACTGAGTACATCTGTTTACGAAAACTATAACAGAGCGACTTCTTTACAAACAAAAATAGAGTTTTCAAAATAGGCTACAAAATAGCTCGAAGCATGGCATATGAAGAAATCTCTATCCGACCGCTGTAGAGACTCAGTTAATCTCTAAACTTGTACATTTCCACCTAATCACATGAATCTAATGAGTTAAAAGTTCAGTAAGGTGAAACTGATACAATAACAAATAGCGTACATGCAAATCACAAAAATAATTAAATATTTATTCAATTTAATAACTTTCATTCATAAATCATTCTTTAGGGCCCTTGAAGTGTGGAACTAACTAATAGCAATAGACCATGATTTTCAGAACATGTTCATAATGATTGACCAATAAGAGAAATAGTACGAGGTTTCCATACTTGGTATTTCAACCGTAGGTAGCCTTATTATATCTCATTTATTATGGCTTTCTACACCGATTTTTCAACCTCAAGTATTTGCCATCATTTGTTGGGTCCGCCAATCCCTCCCGCATCCCTTGCCTACCCGACCATTAATCAAGTACCATACTTCCTTTTCAAAAGCCTCATTATACTGTTAATCAAGTATCATTCTTCGTGAACCATGAATGCATCAAACATTACATCATTTAACAAGTAATGACAATCACATTAAAACATGAACAACTTTATATGATTCTTGTCATACAATAAATGAAAGTCTCAACTTACCTTAAGTCTGCTTTATGTAGTGTGAAAATGTCAATCTCTTTGAAAGATAGGATATGTTAAAGGCTTAACATAATCAAATCATGTACCTTTCAATATTCTTTTAATAAATCACATAATCTATTTTAATTAAAATCATATATACTTTTCAATCCTTTGTAAACAATTCTATATCAATTACATGACCTCAAAAACCATGCATACTCCATATTTTACTACTAATTCAAGACATTAAACATTAGAGCAGACACTAAATCACTAATAATTCAAAAATAAATATTAGGAAAATATTAGGGCAGCCCCCAAAATATGCACACAATTCAAATTAACATGACATAAACTCGGTTCTAACTTAAATTGATTCTTACCTTCAATTAAGCAAACTAATTGCTATTGTTCACAATCATCCATAGGCAAATCCAATTACAATATAAGCATTACAAGATTATTAGAAACAAATAAAATAAGCATATTTCATATAGCTATCAATTCTTGCTAGAAAGAAACTAAATTAGCTTGGTTTTAGCTTCAAGTGTAACCCACATAAATTTTCAATCATACAAAAAAATACTAAAACATGTAACCATCCAAAATACTATAAATTCATCATAAGAAACATGGAAAAATAATATTAAATTGGAATTTAGCTTTAAAATCAACAATTTTCAAGCTTAAAAGGGTGGAAACTTGTTCTAGTTTGTGTTCTATAGATTCCTATGGATTGAATTTAATTTTTGTGAGTAAGAAAGTGTAGAAATTTGGGAGAAACATTGGAGAAGAAGGCTGGTCGTTTTTGAGGAGCTTCCACGAGAAAATATGGCTAAAAATGACTTATTTGACATTTCAAAGAGAGATTAAGTGGAGGGTTATGATTGGTTGACTCACGCTTGGTTGTCCTCTCATGCAAAGAGCCACATGTATAGGCTAGGGAGATGAAAAAAATTGATGCTTTGGTGTTATAATCAAGTGTAATGCGGTTTAGAATGATTTCATGCAACCTAGTCAACCTACCAATCAAATTGCACCATTTTGTATACTTTTAGTTCTTAGCCAAATATAACATATTTCAAGCAAATATTTATGTAAATAATCACTTTAGAATGTAACAAGTATGGAGTAATACAAAAAATTCATTTCATGGTCGTTCAACACATCAATCTTCCTTAACTAAGATATCAAGCTTTTTACTACAAAAAGACACGTAAGGAATATATTAAAATCAAGAACAAAAAGTTTGATCTCATATTTCATGTACTAATGCATTTTAAAGCAAAACTATAATATTCATTTTCGTGCAATCATGCTATTTGTATGCCATAATCTAATAATACATATTGATTAGAAAAATATTCATGTAAGATGCTTATTATTAGCTATGTTGGAAATAATTGGACATTACAATCCTTTCTTATAAAAATTTCTTCCTCGAAATTTAACATACCAAATAATTCCAGATACTTGCTCTATATTTCTTCTTCTCTTTCCCACGTACCTATTTTATAGTATGATTCCTACATAATACTTTAACAAGTCAAATCTTTTTCGTTCTCAACTCTTTTTCCTTCCGACCCAGAATTTGCACTGATTTCTCTTCATAAGCTAAATCATGAGTCAATGCTAATGGTTCATAACTCAACACATGAGAGGGGTTTGAAATGTACTTTTGTAACATAAACATAAGGAAAATATTGTGAACACTAGATAATGACAGAGGTAGGGCCACTATATAAACTTTATCACTAACTTTTTTGAGAATCTTGAATGAGCTGACATACCTTGGGTTGAGATTTCCTTTCTTTCCAAATCTCATAACACCTTTCATAGGAGCCACTTTTTAAGAACACATTATCCCCATTGGCAACTCTAGATCCTTTATCCATTTATCTACATAACTTTTCTGTCTACTTTGTGCGATCTTTATTCTCTCTTGTATCTTTTTCACTACCTTAGCGGTATGTTGAACTATTTTCGGACCACGTAGGCTTTGTTCTCCAACTTTATCCCAATGAGCTGAAGATCTACATTTCCTTCCATACAATGCTTCATAAGGAGCCATTCTAATTGTTGATTGGTAGCTATTATTATAAGTAAACTCCACTAATGGAAGCTTCGCATCCAAAATCCCTTGAAAATCTAGCATATAAGCTCTTAACCTATCCTCTAACATCTGCATAATCATCTCTAATTGTCCATCACTTTGTGGATGAAATGTTGTACTAAATGCAAGTTTATTTCCCATGGTACTGTGTAAGCTCTTCCAAAATGTAGATGTAAACTTAGGACCTCTGTCGAACACTGTTGAAACTAGCACTTCATGTAACCTGACTATCTCTTTAATATATTATTAAGCATACTGGTCCATATTATATGTGGAATTCATCGGAAGAAAATGGGTTGATTTAGTTATCTATCAACATCACCCATATACAATTATACCCCTTTTGAATTCTAAGTAATCCAAGCACAAAGTCTATTTTAATATGCTCTTATTTCCACTCTAAAATGAACAAAGGCTTCAGCAACCCAGTCGTTCTTTGATGTTTAAATACAACTTGGTCCCCTTTAAATAGGTTTAAATAATTGTAACTTATGGAAACAAAGAACTAAGAATAGGAAACTAATTATCCTACGGAAACAAACTAATCAATAGACTAATCAAGTAAATCCTGCCTATAATTCATCCCCACATTTAGAAAACTTCAAAATCTTGCCTATAATATCATCTTAATCAAGAAATCTTCAAGACAATAATCTTGGCCTTCCAAAAACATGGAAAATGTGCATGTCTTGAATTAGGCTCCCGAAATCTTGGTGATTGACCTTTCCAAAGTTGAAAACATGTGTATCTTCAATTAGGCTCCTCAAAAACCGAAATCATGGTGACTAAATTTCCTTCAATCTGATTTGGAATTATATGAAATGGATTTGGACTCATGTTGGGCCCCCATGTGTTTGGCATTTCACCAACTTGTTGAATCAACCCATAAAATGCTTCTTTAAAATGCTTGGCCCTAAATCTTGTGATTGGTCCACTTGGTAAGCTTAATGGATCATGTAATTGCTAACCTTGAGTCTTTCCAAGTCCACGTGTGAGTTCTCCCTCTTGTATGCATGAGTGTGTACCTTTGTTTTCATCATTGTCCCCCTCTTAAAAAGGATTTGTCCTCAAATCTTCATCACCTACAATGAAAGGAGATAGATCAGAAACATTAAAGCTAGCGCTAACACCATACTCACCTGGTAGTTCAAGTTTGTAGGCCTGCATTCCACCACTTGAAATGGCCCATCACCCCGTGGAAGGAGTTTAGATCGCCTGTGCTCTGGAAAACGGTCCTTCCTCATATGTAGCCAAACCCAATCCCCCGGTTCGAAGATAACTTTCTTGCATCCCTTATTAGCTTGTTTAGCATATTGTTCCGTCCGACGCTCTATGTGTTGCTTTGCCTTTTCATGAATCTACATGACAAATTCTGCTTTCTTCTTTCCATCTAAGTTAACATGTTCATTCAAAGGTAAAGGGGTTAAATCCAAAGAAGTCAACGGATTAAAACCATAAACAATCTCAAATGGTGAAAATTTAGTTGCAGAGTGGATACAACGATTATAAGCAAATTCAACATGTGGTAAATAGTCTTCCCAAGTTTTCAAGTTCTTTTGTATGATAGCACGCAACAATGTAGACAAGGTCCTATTCACTACTTTGGTTTGACCATTAGTTTGGGGGTGACAAGTAGTAGAAAACAACAATTTAGTTCCCAACTTTCCCCATAAGGTCTTCCAAAAGTAACTTAAGAACCTTGCATCCCTATCAGAAACAATAGTCCTTGTCATGCAACCTGAAAAACAAATCTTCTACATGTGATGCATCATCAGTTTTATGACAAGCAATAAAGTGTGCCATCTTAGAGAACCTATCAACAACCACAAAAACTGAATCTCTCCCCCTCTTAGTCCTAGGTAAGCCCAAAATAAAATCCATAGAGATATCAACCCAGGGAGCACTAGGGATAGGTAGGGGTGTGTACAAACCATGTGGTTGCCGTGTAGACTTAGCTTGCTTACAACTAATGCATTTCGCACAAATCCTCTCTACATCACGTTTCATGTGCGACCAAAAGAAATGCTCCTACAACACACCTAAAGTCTTAGCTACCCCAAAGTGGCCCATCAAACCACCACTATGTGCTTCCCTAACAAGTAATTCATGCAAAGATGAATGGGGAACACACAATTTGTTCTCTCAAAACAAAAATTATTATGCAAATAGAACTTTCCACACCCCCTTTAGTGCAGTTTTTAAACAAGTCACCAAAATCAGAATCCGTTGCATATAATTCTTTAATGTATTCAAATCCAAGCAATTTAGAGTCAAGGGTTGAAAGTAAAGCATACCTGCATGATAGTACATCGGCAACTACATTTTCCTTACCTTGTTTGTATTTGATTACATAGGGAAAAGTTTCAATGAACTCTACCCATTTGGCATGGCATCTGTTCAATTTGTGTAGCCCCTTTAGATGTTTCAAAGACTCATGATCTGTATGAATCACAAACTCTTTTTTGGCCATGGGCAGTGCTGCCAAGTCTCCAGAGTTCGAACTAATGCATATAATTCCTTATCGTAAGTGGGATAGTTTAAGGTTGCACCACTTAACTTTTCACTAAAAAATGCAACTGGCCTTCCTTCTTACATCAGTACAACACCGATACCTATACCTAAAGCATCACACTCAATTTCAAACATTTTAGTGAAGTTAGGTAAAACAAGTAAATGAGCATTAGTCAATTTATCTTTGATGAGCTTGAATGCCTTTTCTTGTTCATGTCCCCACTTAAATGGAATGTTCTTCTTGATGACTTCGGTTAGGGGATGATACTTTTGAATCTCGTCAATGATACGACGAAACCCAACACCAAAATATGGAATCAATCCCAAAATCTTTAAGACGCAAGTTCGGTGAACCTTGACCCATGACTAGCAAACCAAGAACCAAGGCTACAATTGGATACGGAACGCCACACCAAGAAAACTCAAGAACACTCAAGAATCTCGACGATAAGTTTGATTGTTTTTGAACACCACAAGAATAACTTGATAAGTTCAAAAGTTCTTTCAAGAATGAAAGAAAAACAAGATAAACTCTCCAATCTTTTATAAATTTTCAATCCCCCCAGAGTATACAACTTGGTCCCCTTTAAATAGGTTTTAAACAATTGTAACTTATGGAAACAAAGAACTAAGAATAGGAAACTAATTATCCTATGGAAACAAACTAATCAATAAACTAATCAAGTAAATCTTGCCTATAATATCATCTTAATCAAGAAATCTTCAAGACAATAATCTTGGCCTTCCAAAAACATGGAAAATATGCATGTCTTGGTGCCTAAAAACATGTGTATCTTCAATTAGGCTCCTCAAAAACCGAAATCATGGTGCCTAAATTTCCTTCAATCTGATTTGGAATTATTTGAAATGGATTTGGACTCATGTTGGGCCCCCATGTGTTTGGCATTTCACCAACTTGTTGAATCAACCCATATAATGCTTCTTTAAAACACTTGGCCCTAAATCTTGTGATTGGTCCACTTGGTAAGCTTAATGGATCATGTAATTGCTGACCTTGAGTCCTTCCAATTCCACGTGTGAGTTCTCCCTCTTGTATGCGTGAGTGTGTAACTTTGTTTTCACAATCTTTAAACAGATTCACAATCTTGCAAGAACAAAGACCTTGACCCATTATTTATTAAAAGATAAGAAACAAAGGTATAAGAAACTTTGGTAGACACCACAACCAAGATGAGAATGATTGTGAGTGATCCTATTAGGATGAACGCCACAAGAAGAAAATAGTTTTTTAAAGAACCAAAGAGGAAAACTCTCACAAATATTATTTCAATCTAGAAACATTTTCTATTAGGATTAGTTTGTTTTACAAAGCCGAAGTACTAAATAACTTAAAAAGAAAATAAATCAAACACTAAACAACTAATTCCGTACAATTAGAAAACTAAAATGTTCAATAATAAGAAAGTAATATAGGAAAGGTCTTTTCCTTACAATCACGAAAGTAAATAGTGATTTATTGTTTAAAAAATAGGCAATTAATTTGCCGTTTATTGCAGAATCTTTACTTGATAACAACATACTAAAAATTGGCAAATTTGCAACCTTTCTTCATTTCCAACTCAATCAATATACTGAAACTGACAGATTGAAAAGCTTTCCTTAGTGGCATCTTAAATTGCAACATATTAAAATCAACCCGAATCTAAAGAATCAGCCTATTAAGTGTATCTTTAAACAGATTCACATTCATGCAAGAACAAAGACCTTGACACGTTATCTACACCAAATTTGGTTAGACGCCACACTCAAGATAGATGAGAAAGATTGTGAGTGATAGGTTAATGATGAAGGCCACAAGAAAGAATTTTGATAAATCATTTCAAAATAGTTCTTTGAAAAACCAATGAGGAAAACTCTCACACATATTATTTCAGTTTTGAATCATTTTCTATTAGAATTACTTTGTTTTATCAAGCTGAATTACTGAATAACCTAAAAAGAAAATAAATCAAATCCTGGACAACTAATCATTTCAATCAATAAAGTAAAATGTCCAATAATAAGAATAGAAATATGAAAGGTCAATCCTTCACAATTGCGAAAGTAAATGGCAATTAATTATCCTGAAAGGTTTTCAAAGTAAATAAGGATCGTCAATCCCTTAAAATCAATCAAGAAAGTAAAGGGCGATTAGTGTCTCCAAAATAGGCAAGTAATTTACCCTTTATTGCAAAGTCTTTGTTTGATAAATACTTATAGAAATTCGCAAATTTGCAGGCTTTTTCCTCTTTCGCAAATTAATGAATATGCTAAAACTGACAAATTGAAAAGCTTTCTTTAATGACATTAACAACCAATGATCTTATTTTGGAACCATCTTAAATTGCAACATATTAGAATCAACCCGAATCTAAAGAATCAGCTATTAAGTGCATCTTTAAACAGATTCACAATCTTGCAAGAACAAAGACCTTGACCCGTTATCTATTAAAAGATAAGAAACAAAGGTATAAGAAACTTGGGCAGACGCCACAACCAAGATGAGAATGATTGTGAGTGATCCTAGTAGGATGAACGCCACAAGAAGAAAATAGTTCTTTTAAAAACCAAAGAGGAAAACTCTCACAAATATTATTTCAATCTAGAAACATTTTCTATTAGAATTACTTGGTTTTACAAAGCCGAAATACTAAATAACTTAAAAAGAAAATAAATCAAATACTAAACAACTAATCTCGTACAATTAGAAAACTAAAATGTTCAATAATAAGAAAGTAATATAGGAAAGGCCTTTCCCTTACAATCACAAAAGTAAACAGCGATTTATTGGCTGAAAAATAAGCAAGTAATTTATCGTTTATTGCAGAGCCTTTACCTGGTAACAACATATTGAAAATTGGCAAATTTGCAAGCTTTCTTCATTCCCAACTCAATCAATATATTGAAAATGACAAATTGAAAAGCTTTCCTTAGTGGCATTGACTAGCCAATGATCTTGTTTTGCATCTATCTTAAATTACATCATATTAGAACCGACAAGAACATGGAATGGATCCTTTGATGATGCTAGGATTATTCTCATTGTTAAATCATACGAACCTCATAATGAAAAATTACACTCGAATGAACATTCATAAGAGATTTTTCCTGGGATCGTCTTAATTCAGCCTGACAATCTTGCAAGAACAAAGTCTTTGACCCATTATCTACTAAAAGATAAGAAATAAGGGTATAAGAAATTTGGTTAGATGCCACACTCAAGATAGATGAGAAAGATTG
Organism: Paulownia fortunei; assembly: GCA_019321725.1. Classification (NCBI taxonomy): domain Eukaryota; kingdom Viridiplantae; phylum Streptophyta; class Magnoliopsida; order Lamiales; family Paulowniaceae; genus Paulownia; species Paulownia fortunei. Next base: position 2,474 of record JAGSPU010000442.1, on the reverse strand, counting down.
TGAGTGATAGGTCAAGGATTGTGAGTGATAGGTCAAGAAAATAGTTCTTTCAAAAACAAATGAGGAAAACTCTCACATATATTATTTCAGTCTTGAATCATTTTCTATTTGAATTACTTTGTTTTATAAAGCTGAATTACTGAATAATCTAAAAAGAAAATAAATCAAATCTTGGACAACTAATTATTTCAATCAATAAAGTAAAATGCCCAATAATAAGAATGGAAAATATAAAAGGCCAATCATTTACAATCGCGAAAGTAAATAGCAATTATTTGTCGTGAAAGGTTTACAAAATAAATAAGGATAGTCAATCCCATAAAATCAATCGAGAAAGTAAAGAGCGATTAGTGTATCGAAAATACGCAAGTAATTTACCCTTTATTGCAGACTTTTTATTTGATAAATAGTTACAGAAATTCGTAAATTTGCAGGCTTTTTCCTCTTGTGTAAATTAATGAATATGCTGAAACTGACAAATTGAAAAGCTTTCCTTGATGACATTAACAGCCAATGATCTTATTTCGGAAATATCTTAAATTGCAATATATGAGAATCAACCTGAATCTAAAGAATCAACACATTAAGTGCATCTTTAAACAGATTCACAATGTTGCAAGAACAATGACCTTGACCCGTTATCTATTAAAAGATAAGAAGCAAAGGTATAAGAAACTTGGGTGGACGCCACAACCAAGATGAGAAAGATTGTGAGTGATCCTATTAGGATGAACGCCACAAGAAAAAATAGTTCTTTTAACAACCAAAGAGGAAAACTCTCACAAATATTATTTCAATCTTGAAACATTTTCTATTAGGATTACTTTGTTTTATAAAACCAAAATTCTAAATAACTTAAAAAGAAAATAAATCAAATAGTAAACAACTAATCCCGTACAATTAGAAGAGTAAAATGTTGAATAATAATAAAATAATATAGGAAAGGTTATTCCCTTACAATCACGAAAATAAACAGTGATTTATTGTCTGAAAAATAAGCAAGTAATTTGCCGTTTATTGCTAAGTCTTTACTTGGTAACATCATACTGAAAATTGGCAAATTTGCAAGCTTTCTTCATTCCTAAATCAATCAATATACTGAAACTGACAAATTGAAAAGCTTTCCTTAGTGGCATTGACTAGCCAATGATCTTATTTTGCATCTATCTTAAATTGCATCTATTAGAACCGACGAGAACATGCAATGAATCCTTTGATGATGCTCCATTATTCTCATTGTTAAACCATACCAACCTCATAATGAAAAATTACACAAGAATGAACATTCATAAGAGATTTTTCCTAGGATCGTCTTAATTTAGCTTGACAATCTTGCAAGAACAAAGTCTTTGACCCATTATCTACTAAAACATAAGAAACGAGGTATAAGAAATTTGAGTAGATGTCACACTCAAGATAGATGAGAAAGATTGTGAGTGATAGGTCAAGGATGAAGGCCACAAGAAGAATTTTGATAATTTAAGAAAATAGTTGTTTGAAAAACCAATGAGGAAAACTCTCACACATATTATTTCAGCCTTGAATCATTTTTTATTTTAATTACTTTGTTTTATAAAACTAAATTACTGAATAACCTAAAAAGAAAATAAATCAAATCCTTGGCAACTAATCATTTCAATCAATAAAGGAAAATGTTCAATAATAAGTACAGAAAATATGAATGGCCAATCCATTACAATCGCAAAAGTAAATAGCAATTAATTATCATGAAAGGTTTTCAAGGTAAATAAGGATAGTCAATCCCGTAAAAACAATCAAGATAGTAAAGGGCGATTAGTGTCTCGAAAGTAGGCAAGTAATTTACCCTTTATTTCAGAATCTTTATTTGATAAATACTTACAGAAATTCATAAATTTGCAGGCTTTTTCCTCTTACGCAAATTAATGAATATGCTGAAACTGACAAATTAAAAAGCTTTCCTTGATGACATTAACACTCAATGATCTTATTTTGGGAAAATCTTAAATTGCAAGATATTAGAATCAACCCGAATCTAAAGAATCAGTCTATTAAGAGCATCTTTAAATAGATTCACAATCTTGTAAGAACAATGACCTTGACCCATTATCTATTAAAAGATGAGAAGCAAAGGTATAAGAAACTTGGGTAGACGCCACAACTAAGATGAGAAAGATTGTGAATGATCCTATTAGGATGAACGTCACAAGAAGAAAATAGTTCTTTTATGAACCAAAGAGGAAAACTCTCACAAATATTATTTCAATCTTGAAATATTTTCTATTAGGATTACTTTGATTTACAAAGCCGAAATACTAAACAACTAATCCCGTACAATTAGAAAAGTAAATTGTTCAATAATAAGATAATAATATAGGAATGGTTATTCCATTACAATCACGAAAGTAAATAGCGATTTATTGTCTGAAAAATAAGTAAGTAATTTGCTGTTTATTGCTAAGTCTTCACTTGGTATCAGCATACTGAAAATTGGC